>JAJOZX010004385.1:295000-403647 GCA_023014485.1 Bathynomus jamesi
TACGTTGAAGTTATTTGAAAGTTGGATAATGGCAGACTCAAGAATGTTTCTATTAACAATGTTGCTAGAGTGAAATAAAACTAAAGCATTATTCCAATCAATACAGTGGGATAACTCTGACAAATGGACAAAAAGAGCACTGGGCAACTGTCCTGTTCTAACGGAATATTGATGCTGTTTTATACGTGTGTGCAAATCCTTTCCCGTCTGACCTATGTAAAAGGAATCACATTGTTTACACCCAATTTTATAGATAATGCCTGAATTATTGGTAGGGCTATTTTTTACTATGATATTTTTCACAATATTGTTATATGAAAATACTACATTAATATCCAAAAGTTTAAGTACATTAGCAATGCCTAAAAAGCCCGGGAAAAATGGAAGTACTAAAATATTTTTTGACAAAGTACGAGTGTTATTACTGACACGATAGAAAGTTCGTTTTGCCTTGTTGAGACAAGATTCCATAAACGCAGATGGATAACACAGATCACTTCCAATACTGTTGATTTTTCCAATTCAGCATCGATGTATTCCGGACTGGCGATCCTAAGGGCGGCCTTCTTAGTGGGGGTGTCATGTCCCGGGACATGACACCCCCACTAAGAAGGCCATTTTTTCATCAATGTTTCTCCACGCCCTTAGGATCGCCAGTCCGGAATACATCGATGCCGAATTGGAAAAAATCAACGGTATTGGAAGTGATCTGTGTTATCCACCTGCGTTTATGGAATCTTGTCTCAACAAGGCAAAACGAACTTTCTATCGTGTCAATAATAACACTCGTACTTTGTCAAAAAATATTTTAGTACTTCCATTTTTCCCGGGCTTTTTAGGCATTGCTAATGTACTTAAACTTTTGGATATTAATGTAGTATTTTCATATAACAATATCAATGTGAGTCCTTTTACATAGGTCAGACGGGAAAGGATTTGCACACACGTATAAAACAGCATCAATATTCCGTTAGAACAGGACAGTTGGCCAGTGCTCTTTTTGTCCATTTGTCAGAGTTATCCCACTGTTTTGATTGGAATAATGCTTTTGTTTTATTTCACTCTAGCAACATTGTTAATAGAAATATTCTTGAGTCTGCCATTATCCAACTTTCAAATAACTTCAACGTAAGCAAAGGTCTTTTTCAACTCGATCCTGTTGTTTTGAATTCCTTCAAAACAGATTTAGATAAAAAGGGTAGGACGCTAAATCTTTGGTAAACTTGTATGCTACTTTATTAACTTTTAATCTTCATTTTATTTTTATATATATCGAAACTTGACTATAAAAGGCAAAGTGTTAAAACCCGGGCAGATTTCCAGTATAAATTTGTATTTTTATAATTCATTTGATCTTGTGCTAAAAATCGATATTTTTCCTTACAAATCTGTATGCCTCGTTGTTAATCCTTTAATTTTTAATTTTTATTTTTACTTCTCTGTTTATTGCATATATATATATATATATATATATTATATATATATACATTTAACTGCAATGACCACGCAGTATATAAATGAATAGAAACGACGTAAGTAATAAGGAGCGTCTCTGCACACGGGGAAGAGAAATAACGAATAAATGAAAAATGAGGCGAACCGCCCGGGAATCGAACCCAGGGCCTTCCAATTGCCGGTTGGATGCGCTACCATTACACTACGGACCTCGATCAATCATAAATCGAAATTCTCCTACATAGGGCAGAAACCAATGCCCTGAGAGGGCACCCTCGCAAATCGTGAATATGTGCATTTAACTGCAATGACCACGCAGTATATAAATGAATAGAAACGACGTAAGTAATAAGGAGCGTCTCTGCACACGGGGAAGAGAAATAACGAATAAATGAAAAATGAGGCGAACCGCCCGGAAATCGAACCCAGGGCCTTCCAATTGCCGGTTGGATGCGCTACCATTACACTACGGACCTCGATCAATCATAAATCGAAATTCTCCTACATAGGGCAGAAACCAATGCCCTGAGAGGGCACCCTCGCAAATCGTGAATATGTGCATTTAACTGCAATGACCACGCAGTATATAAATGAATAGAAACGACGTAAGTAATAAGGAGCGTCTCTGCACACGGGGAAGAGAAATAACGAATAAATGAAAAATGAGGCGAACCGCCCGGGAATCGAACCCAGGGCCTTCCAATTGCCGGTTGGATGCGTGGTCATTGCAGTTAAATGCACATATTCACGATTTGCGAGGGTGCCCTCTCAGGGCATTGGTTTCTGCCCTATGTAGGAGAATTTCGATTTATGATTGATCGAGGTCCGTAGTGTAATGGTAGCGCATCCAACCGGCAATTGGAAGGCCCTGGGTTCGATTCCCGGGCGGTTCGCCTCATTTTTCATTTATTCGTTATTTCTCTTCCCCGTGTGCAGAGACGCTCCTTATTACTTACGTCGTTTCTATTCATTTATATACTGCGTGGTCATTGCAGTTAAATGCACATATTCACGATTTGCGAGGGTGCCCTCTCAGGGCATTGGTTTCTGCCCTATGTAGGAGAATTTCGATTTATGATTGATCGAGGTCCGTAGTGTAATGGTAGCGCATCCAACCGGCAATTGGAAGGCCCTGGGTTCGATTCCCGGGCGGTTCGCCTCATTTTTCATTTATTCGTTATTTCTCTTCCCCGTGTGCAGAGACGCTCCTTATTACTTACGTCGTTTCTATTCATATATATATATATATATATATATGTGTGTGTGTGTAGATATGTATGTACATATATATATATATATGTTTGTGTGTATGATTTTATTTATTTATTTATTATTTTTTTTTCTTTCTGTAACCTATATATAGGCCGTAACCTTTTATGTACTTCAGTGTTCCTGAGGATGTCATTAGACGAAAGCGCTTGAGCACCTTTTTGTGTTTCCTTTCCTTCGTGGTTTTATTCATCATAAATATTTTTCACGTGTTACTTTCGTGAAATAATTTTCATATATATATATATAGTCCCAATATGTAGAGGAGGAGATCGATCCGAGGCCAAAACCTATAGGCCAGTGTCGTTTACATCTCATCTCACTAAAATATTTGAAAGAATAGTTAGACAGAAAATCTGACTTTTTGGAAAAAATTAAATGATAACCAACATGGATTTCGATCAGGCAGATCATGCCTATCACAACTAATGGAACACTACAACAACATTACTGATGCACTGGAAAGTAATGAAAACTATGATGTACTCTACACAGACTTTGCTAAAGTGTTCGACAAGTGTGACCATGGAATCATAATACATAAACTGAAATATATGGGAATAACAGGAAAAGTAGGGAAATGAATATATAATTTCCTTAGTGAGCGGCGGCAAGTCGTTACAGTAAGAAGTATTTTCATCAGAATCAGAGGTCCTCAGCTCAATACCACAAGGAACAGTATTCGCTCCACTACTCTTCATAATCATGCTAACTGACATAGATGAGGACGTTACCAGAGACAGCACAGTAACATCCTTTGCGGATGACACAAAGATCAGTAGAAAAATAAGAAACCCAGAGGATGTAGGATCTCGACAAAGCGACATAAACAGAATCTACAAGTGGACGGAAGACAGCAATATGAAGTTTAACACCTAGAAATTTCAGTGTTACGGTAAGGAAAAAGAGAAGACCGAAAATCCATGGAATATTATACCCCAAATGGACAGAAAATTCAGAGAAATTCCGGAGCAAAAGATTTAGGGGTTGTAATGATAGATGATGCGGAATTTGAAACACAAAATAAGATAGTAGTAAACAGAGCAAAGAGAATAACGGGACAGATATTGAGAACCTTTAAACGAAGGGATAGGAATGTAATGATTCCTCTACTGAAAACACTGATTATACCCAAATTGGAATACTGCTCGGTCCTAACATGCCCATATAAAAAAGAAGACATTAGACAGCTGGAAGGGACGCAGAGAAGCTTCACAGCCAAGATCAATGGGTGCAAAGAAATAAATTACTGGGAAAGGTTACGCGAACTAGACCTATATACACTGGAAAGGAGAAAAAAGAAATACACCATTATTTACACTTGAAAAATAATGGAGAAACTAATCTTACTCAAAACCCTATAACTCCCCAAACAACGGTGGAAAGTAGGAACAGTAGACTGTGTCGTATTCCCAAATTGAAGGCGAAACAGGGAACATCCTTAACCCTGAAAGAAAATAGTTTTATGGTGAGAGGGCGAAAACTGTTTAATCAGCTGCCCAAAGACCTAAGAAACACGAAGGGAGTTGCAGTGGACATCTTCAAAAGAAGACTAGACACCTGGCTCAGAACAATCCCCGATGAGCCGGGCGTACCTGGCTATGTGAGGTGGAGAGCACAAGAAACCAACTCACTACTTCACCAGGCCAACTCGAGAGGAGGGGCGACAAGCTTGACCTTCGCGAAATGAGGAATCATCGCGCGGAACCTTTGTAAGGTTGTAAGGTATATATATATATACAATATACATATATATATATGTTCTTTTTTTTCTATCGTAATATTAACGTTGAAAACTGAAAGGCACGTTCAAACACATTTCGTCTCCACTGCACCCTTCAAACACCTTAAACATGTTTTGTCCGCGAAATAGTTCTGAACAGTTTTGAACACTTAACAACTGTGATAGAGAAGGAAAATTTGAAGTATGCTGAAATACGTTAATGGATATATTTAATGCTAAATTTCCTATGAAGTCGAGACCTGTGTCAAAAAATAATTATGACAATCCTCATTGTAACCATAAACCATAAACATTCTCGCTATAAATTATGGAAAAATTATATTATCAATGAACAAATATAAAATTTATTGTAAAAGACTAAATTCACACTGAAAAACTGCAAAAGCAGACCATTATTTTTCTAAAATTACCCGAACAAAATTCAAATTTGTAATCCTAAAGGATTATGAAATACTTTAAAGGTCCAGGTTAACGCCAAAAATGAAAAGACTAATTCCGTATCTTCGATATCACAGGAGGGAATTTTTTGCAGTGATCCTAATGATATGGCTAATTTATTAAGCAATTTCTTTTCAAAAATAGGAAGCAATACGGCAGTAGCCATTCCTGACTCACAACCCACGACTCACATGGCACAGGCCACACGAAATACATTCTTTTTTGAACCAATTCTGCCAAATGAAACCTCAGCCACAGTGAAAAACTTAAAAAATAAGAACGCAGCTGTCAGTTCAATTTCGATAAAAATATACAAAGGAAAAAAAAAGGACACCAAACAGTAACAGACCGGTTGGTCTCTACGAAGCAATCTGTTTAAGAAGGAAGGTTAAAAGAAGTAAGAACATTTAAAGACAAGTGAAAGTTTTGATGCAAAGCAGAGAAAAGAGATAGGAAAGAAATTTAAAGCAAAAGTGAACATTTGAAAATACAAAGGAGGGAATTCAAGTGAAAATTCTATAATATTTCTATGCGCTAACAAACGCTTCCAGCTGAGGGTTTAACCCTTTCACTCCCAGATTCAAGTTTTTAAGGCAAGATAAGCATCTAGTTTCTTTTTAAAGGATTCGAATCGAATTACTTTGAACTACGCCGGCTGGCACTCCATTCCACAAATTAACTATACGGTTGAAGAAAAGATTTTTAGCTTCATTAGAATCAAAATGTTTACCCACTAATTTAAGCCCATTACCGCGAGTTCTATCTGCATCCCTAAAGGTAAAATGTTTTTTCGCATCGAAATTATCAAAACCTTTAATCATTTTAAAATCTAGATTAAATCTCCTCGAATTCATTTTAATACAAGTGAGAATAAATTTAATGTTTTTAAACGGGCAGCGTATCATTTTGTTTTTAAATCTAGGAATCAAATTTGCCGCCCGTCGTTGCACTCTCTCCATTCTGTTTATGTCCTGTCGTCTATATACGGGGACCAGAAGTGAACACAGTATTTCAGGTAGGGGCGTACTAAGGAATTATATAATGTCAGCATTGTTTTCTCCGACTTAAATTGAAATGATCTACCAATAAATCCTAAGATTCTATTTGCTTTTCTGACCGCTTCGATACATTGCCTACTCCGTTTGATTAAGAGTCTCGGCAACAATAATACCTAAATCTTTCTCTTCCGTAACACTTGTTAGTCTTGTCGCTCATAAAATACTTTTCTTTAACAGTGTTTCTACCGATATGCAAAGTTTTACGTTTATCTATATTAAAGTTCATTTGCCAAGTTTTTGTTCACTCGAGTAATTTATTAATATCTTCTTGAATCTGCAAACATTCTGCCGCTGATTTTGTTCGTTCCCCTAGTTTGGCATCATCCGCAAATTTTGAAATTATACTCTTTAATTCCTGTGTCGATGTCATTGATATAAATAATAAAAAGAACTGGTCCAAAACTGATCCCTGAGGCACGCCGCTAGTTACATTTTTCCAGTTAGACGCTTTACCATCAATGACCACTCTTTGTTTATGTCCACTAAGACAATTTTCGATCCATTTCAGAACATTACTATCAATTCCATGAGAATGAAGTTTAGCTATTAAACTATGTGGCACTTTACTTTCGTCATATATATTTACAATATCATTGGAAAAGTTGAAAAAATTACTGTGTCAAGAACGATACTGTCGAAAGCCGTGTTGAGAATCTTTGATTAATTTATTAATTTATAAGTGATTAACTATTTTGTCCCGAACGATCGCTTCCATAAGCTTCCCAACTGCTGAAGTCAGGCAAATGAGACAATAATTTCCCGGAAGCAATTTGTCCCGTTTTTTAAATAATGGCGTAATGTTTGCAAGTTTCCAATCAAGCGGAAATTCTCCACACTGTAACGATTTATTAAATAAGTGAGAGGAGGGACTATTGCGCAGTTCACTTCTTTAAGTACCCTTGGGTAGAGCTTATCTGGACCGAGAGTTTTATGAGGATTAATTTTACCTATGGCCAAGAGTACTTCAGTTTCACTAATGGTAAAATCGTGTATTATTCCTGACATACGGAAACAAGGTAAAATTATTACACTACTCAAACCAAACAAAAATCCAACAGAACCAGCTTCCTATACACCCATTACTTTACTATGCACACCTTCCAAAGTAACAGAAAGACTAATCTTACAAATCACAAAACCCACACATACCACTATCGCCTACTCAACATGGATTCAGACCTCACCACTCAACCACGACATTACTCACTAACTTCACGCAACACATCATGGATGGCATCAACTCCAGACGACCAGCTCAACGTACACTAGTAGCAACAATAGACATTAGTAAAGCATTTGATGTTATCCCATGCTTCCCTCTCATAAACAAAACACTCAACACAAATATGCACAATAACACTAAAAGATGACTGAGCAACTATCTTTCAGGAAGATACTCATTTAATGGCAAGTCATCCAAAAACGAGCTTTTTCCGACCAGGGTCCCTGAAGGCTCTGTTCTCTCACCAACACTGTTCAACTTATACATGCATGACATTCCAACACCCATAGATAACAAGCTTACCTTATCATCATATGCAGATGACATCACTCTAACATCCACCCACAACAACATCGACACCGCTACAAATAACCTACAAACATACATACACAGTATACATGACTAGCTCACACACAATAGACTCAAAGTAGCGCCCACAAAATCAACCATGACCTTGCTTACAAGCAATACAAAAGAACACCAGATAACTCCACAGCTTACACTAAACAACACCAACATTCCACACACTCACAGGACGAAAATACTTGGGGTCACATACAACACATCATTATCTTTTGCAAACCACATTCAGGACATTAAAAACAAATGTACGTCAAGACTTAACACGCTTAGGGTACTAACAGGCACAAACTTTGGACACCAGCAGGAAACAACATCACTCACATACAAAGAATATATTCGATCAGTTATGGAGTATGCTAGCCCATGCTGGGCACCCATTATCTCAAACACACATAAAAACCTTACAGGCAATACAAAACAACGCACTTCATATCATTACAGGATGCACTCAAACAACACCAATAGAACACCTGCACACAAAAACAAAAATATTGAAAGTTAGGGAACATTTAGACATGAGGGGAACACAATTCATGGCAGCAGCGACAACTAACCCACAACACCCTTGCCACTACATGTACAATCATGCACCGACACCTCGCACCATTAAGGTAACACCAGAGACATTATAACCAAATACTCCATTCCATACCAAGCCCCACAGACATCACACAGTACAGAAAACACATACACACACACGCCTAACCCACAAAGCACTGACACGACTCGGTCCGAATGCGGTCCTAAGTGCGAAGCCGCCACCCATTAACAGGTCAGAGATCAGCCTGAGCAAATCGGATCGAGTTACCTTAGCACAATTCCGATGTGGACATCACCCCAACTTACGGACATATAAACACAGACTAGACAACTCCACAGACGAACCTGCCACTGTGCCAGGACACACCACAAACAATTGAACACATTATGACAGACTCTACCACTCTAGCACAACAATGAACACAACACAACATCACTAGTGCGTTGAACCTCTGGTTCGGTTACCTGCGTGACGCCGGCTTGGTCGATCAAGGTGGGCTGATCGGCTAAACAACAAGAACAATCGTGAAGCATTGAATGATCATCACTGAACGTGATTATGGGAGCGGGAATTTTTTTCATTTTTTCGTTAGTGAAGACGGAAGAGAAGAATTTATTTAAAACTTTCGTCATTTCTAAGTCATCGTAAATTTTTCGTTTTTTCCACCAATGAGTGGACCAATAGGCTGCGAAGCTGCTTTTTTATTCCAAACATAATTATAGAATTCCTTTGGATTTGCTTTAATTTGGTTCACTATATCGTATATATGTATCCCATAGTTGCGCTTCCTTTTTCTAATAAGTTTTTTACTTCGCCTTCTCAATGGCTTGTAAGCATTTTCATCGGACAAATTATTTCATTCTTTAAATTTAAAACACGCGTTCCTTTATAACGTTTAGCTACTTTTAATTTCAGCATTCCACCATTTTGGTTGAACAGACTCCGCCAGTCTCTTTTTACGTGATGGGATATTACTCGATTCTAAACGTTTCAAATAATTATGAAAAGTCGATGTGCCATTAATATCATCGTGCGAAAGAGCCTCATCCCAATTATGGGTCGAAAATTGCAGTTTCATGTTACGAAATTTAGCTTTTTTAAAATCCAAAACGTTTTCCAGGCTCTCCGAAGTATGGACATTAATTTAATTTCAAATGTTATCTGCCTATGATCACTGGTGGAGTAGTAGTCTCCTACAAAGATATTATCAATTAAGTCTAGGTCTGTACTTAAAACTAAATCAAGAATATTGCGTTATCTAGTGGGTTCCTTGACCATTCGAAAAAGTAAACTTTCGAGTAAACCTTCGTACAGTCGGCGACCGAAATTTGACTGTAAAAGGCCACTCCAATTCCTGCAAGGTAAATTAAGATCTCCCACAATTATCGCATCATGTTCGCTACTTACATAAAAAATTAGGGAGCAAGTGTAGTTTACGTCCCCCTGTGGTGCCTAATGTAGTTAACGTTCCCCTACATTATCCTAGTGTAGTTTGCGTTCCCCAACTTTGTCCGCGTATACCTAATCAAATAAAATGTTAAAACTAACGAAAATATTACGGCTTAACCTAACCAATCGTCAATTTATTTTATTTTATATATATATATTATATATATATATATATATATATATATATAATATATATAAATTGACGATTGGTTACGTTAAATCGTAATATTTTCGTTAGTTTTAACGTTTTATTTGAGGGATTCATTTAAAAAATGGCTCCTAAAGATCCTAGTGTAGTTTACATTCCCCAACTTTGACCTAGTGTAGTTTGTGTCCCCTTTTGCGTCAGGGGGACGTAAACTACACTTGCTCCAAAATTAGTTCTTGAAGCCAATTATCACTATCGACAGTCTGAGAGGGAGGCCTCTACACTAAACCTATAATTAATTTCGGATCACCTGAAGATCAGAGACCCCATGTATTCTTGTTTTTTGCTTTACAGCACCAAATTGAATGCCCGGTTAGGTCAACTGTACGCCCTTGACGATTGGTTAGTTTAAGTCGTGATATTTTCGTTAGTTTTAACGAAGATATCATTTGGTAATTGAGGCTGGGGGCCCTGATCTTCAGGTGATCCTTAATTTCTTTCGTGAGTTGTCTTTGATTTCAACAAACGTCGTATTTATAGTATCAATTTCTACAAAGTTTTTAATTATGGGTTTATAGTGTGACCGAACGTAGAGTACTGTACCACCACCCTTTCTTTCTATTCTATCTTCTTAAACATCGCATAACCTGGGATATGATATTCTCCGTGGAAATCTCTATTCTCTGTATTTAACCAGGATTCAGTAATTGATACAACCTCAAATTTTTGGTCAAGGGCAATACTTAATAGTTCATCAAATTTAAATCATAAATTTCGAGCATTCATATAAAATATATTTATAAAATCTTGAGTACCGCAATAGAATCTCGAAGTTCTTTGTGAAGACAGTTGTTCACTGTGAGGAAAATTTATGTTAGGCTGTTCGCTTTCATAGGAGTTACTGCAAAGCCATGCAGTAGTCTACCAAGACGAGGTGCTTCCACGCCACGCCATTTAGATGAAGACCATCATGCAAAAATAAATACTTTTTATTATAAAAATGACTACGCAAGTCGACAACGAATTCAACATTTTCTTGTTTATGTAGGTAGCTCTGCTGAAAAAGTTGTCGAATCCTGCTGTTCTTGGGAAAATTCTTGAAAAAATTAATTCATTCGTCCTTGCCTTTAGAGTCCGCATCAGCCGCTTGTATTTCTCTATTAGATCCTCTGACCTGGAAATCTTAACATCGTTAGTCCCAACATAAATATCGTACTATCATCAGCATCTTTACCAAACTCGTCCATGGAGTCCGTGATGTCGTCAACACGGGCTCCAGGATAGCAGTACTTCCTTCTCCGAGTTGGGTTCTTGACGCAGAATTCCAGTAATTGCCCTCGAATAATGGAATCGCCAATCAGTCTACTTTCCCGTGTGTCATTGTGCTCCAGCTCTAAGACAGAAAATTTATTAGTTGTAACTACACTTAAGCAAGGTTTATGCTGCCTAGGTCGAGCCCCATTCCGAACTGCCTCAAAAGGTCGATCCCCCGAAGAAGAAGTGGGAGTGGGAATGACGACTGGATGTGGATTCGTCGTAGAGTCTTCGCGCGATCTCTGCTCTGTGTGAGAACTCACGGCCAGATTTCCAAACACAAAACCTTGCAACGAAAGCACTAAACTATTCGCTCAGGACATTTGCCTCCCTCCTATTCCTTTGAAGTTCGTCTTTCGCCGAAATTACCTCGTTTCGCAGTTCCTGTCGGTTTACGCAAAATCTGCAAACTAAAGGGTTAGAAGAGGGATTGGTAAAAATGTAAAGGGTGTCAGGAAATGATTGCCCCCCCCCTGTACTGAAGAAACTGAAAGGAATAGAAAAAAACAGACAAAACCACGCGAAAGAGCGTTTAATTTTGAATAAAAAACACTTGTTTTAATATCGGGTGTTGCCCCCATTTGCAGCTCTGACGGCCATTAATCGACGGGGGTATGATCCCAGAAGTGTCTCAAAGAGATCGGTATCATGACTCATTTCTTCAAGGACTTCGTTGATCTTTGCAGTCATAATTTCTGTTGAATACCGATCCTGAATGGGTTGTTCCAGCATTAAGGACTCCACCCGATCCTTCATGATGGATCCGACATGTTCACAGGCATTAAGATCGGGAGAATTGCCAGGCCATTCATTATTTCCGAAAAAATCAATGTTATTGTCCTTAAGCAGTTGTTGAGTCGCAAGTGCTTTCATACAGGGGGCTTTGTCGTGAAGAAAGGTTGCCTGTTCGACATCCAAAACACACTCGGGGTCTTCCAAAAACGGAATTACATGTTGGGCTAAAATTACATTTCGAAAATAAGGCCCATCCCAACTGGTTCCTCTTGGTTTGATAACCCAGATGAGCTTCCCAATAGAGAACATAATGAAAACACCCACACATGCTGGATTTTTTACTATTTCTCGATACTTCTGGTCGTCTGGGACTTCATCAGGAGTTGTTGCCCAAACCCGATCATTCTGAAAATTTGGTTTTCTGGAGACATAAACGAAGAATTCATCGCTGACAACCAAGTGAAGGAAATCGTCTTCCGTCCATTCCTCAAGATAATCACAAAACCATAGCCGATCTTCAATATTAAGATCACTCTTCCGTGGCTTAGCTATTTCATGCCAAGAACTCAAGCCTTGGCGAACTCGAAATTGATGCACAAGTTGCCGATTGACTATCTTACCACGACGGATAAGTATCTCTTTCGCTACCTCAGAGCAGCTCTTCTTTCGGCGCCGTGATGCAGCAAGCACAATGTCTTTCGATTCTTGAGATAATTTCTCCGGTCTTCCTCCTCGAAATTCTGTTTCACAATCTTCAGGATTCTTATTCCAATTCCTTTTGACAAAGTCTTCTGATCTTTTTAATCTCTCAGCCACCCAGTGTCGAGTTATGAAAGTTGCACCAGCTTCCTTTGCTTCACGAAATGTGACAGCTCGAATGCGGTCAAGAACTCGCTTTTTCTCCGAATCGTTCAAAATAGATGATGCCATGGTTTCTGTGGGGAAAAAATGGTAAGAATTAAAGTCACAGGAATAGAATATAATGGTTTTTATTCAGATTTTAACGCTCTTTCAGTGGTCTCGCCGGTTTTTATCTATCTCTTCTAGTTTTTGCTCCAGGGGGGGCAATCATTTCCTGACACCCGTAGTAAGGGAATTTTCCGCCGCAGTCGGAACACTCGCGTAGGTTAGGGGCCATATCTAGAAAAAATGTTCTTACGAAAAATTAAAATTAGTTTCCGAATCTAATAGGTAGGTAAAAGAGTATGGAAAGAATTATGGATTAGTGACCTGAAAAAGGGAAAGAAACAAGAGTCCAAAAAAGTACTTGTAGGTTATCTCCCCCCACCAATTTTGACAGAATATTTTCGTTAAAACTAACAAAAATATCACCACTTAACCTAACCAATTATCAAGGGCGTACAGTTGATCTATTATTAATTATAACATTGTTTGTTTCTGGAATAGTATTTACTATGACGCATAGATACAAAGTATAAAAATATATATTTATTAAAACAAAAATTTTTTATGTTACTCCGGAGGCCAAAATGCAACTATTGAACCAAGTATGGCTTCAAAGGGATCTTCACCATGTAGTCTGGATTGCCACAGGTATTCACACAAATACAAATCTAGCATTTGGCGGTGTGTGCCGTGTTGCCTTTTGTTTTGCTCCTTTGCGGAGCAGTAAATTCATTCTGGCTGAAAAAGCAATAATTAAATTGTGCAAAGGATTGGTTTGAATGCCCAGTTTAAACGGGCATTCAATCTAATAGATCAATTGTACGCCCTTGATAATTGGTTAGGTTAAGTCGTGATATTTTCGTTAGTTTTAACGAAAATATTCTGTCAAAATTGGTGGGGGGGAAAATAACCTACAAGTACCTCTAAAAATACCAAGAAGAGCAATTTTTACCCGCACAAGCAGAATTTCTTTTCTTTTTTAGTAAGTAATTGAGAGAATTGAGAGGTCAAGAGTCTCTTGGAGATTAACGATGACAAACAACAGCCACGTGGTGGATGTATTAAAATTAAAAGAAAACTTAATTTTCTTCTGAAATTATAAAATATACAAATAAAACAAAAACAATAAAAATAAACAACAACAAAAATTTTAGATTTCTTGAATAATAATTGAATACGTATATTAAGAGAAGAGAAATACCACCCTAAAATAATAATATAAATGATAGCAATTTGTGTACTCCCTTGCAACGATAAACGATGAACTCCACACTGAATACTTCGGTTATTAAAATATTAATATAAAATAATTTAAATCACTAATTAGCAAAATGTTAGTAAAATGACAAATTATACAATCAAACACTGTACTCACTGAGGTGTGCACACAGAGAAAGATAAACTTTAATCGCTTTTCAGAAGCTTTGTAAATGCGTCCGAGCTGAACGACAGCCAAGAAAATAAACTAATATCAGATGCTATAGCAACTTCACTTACAGGAGTTATGAATAAGTCAGTAGTACAGGGTGCATTTCCAGATTAAAGGAATACAAAGAAATACAAAGGAATGCAAAGGACACCAAACAGTAACAGACCGGCTGGTCCCTACGAGGCTGTCTGTTTATAAAGGAAGGTCAAAAGTTGTAAGAAATTTTAAAGAAAAGTGAAAGTTTTGAAGCAAAACAGAGAAAAGAACGAAAGAAATTGAAAGATAAAGTGAAAATTTTAAAGTACGGAGGAGGAAATCCAAGTGAAAATTCTACTATACTTCTACGTGCGAACAAATGCTTCTAACTGGGAATTTAAGGCAAGATAAGCATCTACAGTAGTATCTTTTTAAAAGACTCAATCAAATTATTGTGAATTACGCTGGCTATCAATACATTCCACAAATTAATTATACGGTAGAAGAAAAAATGTTTAGCTTCATTCGAATTAAAATGTTTAACCACTAATTTAAGCCCATTACCGCGAGTTCTATCTGCATTCCTAAAGGTGAAATATTTTTTCGCGTCGACATTATCAAACCCTTTAATCATTTTAAAAATCTAGATTAAATCTCCTAGAATTCGCCTTTTTACAATTGAGGATAAATTTAACGTTTTTGAACAAGCAGCGTATCATTTGTTTCTAAGTCTAGGAATCATCTTTGTCGCCCGTCGTTGCACTCTCTCCATTCTGTTTATGTCCTGTCGTAAATATGGGGACCAGAAGTGAACGCAGTGTTTCATGTAGGTGCGTACTAAGGAATTACATAATGTTAGTATTGTTTTATCCGACTTAAATTGAAATGATCAACCACTAAATCCTAAGATTCTATTTGCTTTTCTGACCGCTTCGATACACTGCTTACTCCGTTTAAGAGTGTCGGCAACAATAATACCTAAATCTTTTTCTGCTGTAATATTCGTTAGTGTCTTGTTGCGCATAAAATACTTTTCTTTAACATTGTTTCTACCGATATGCAACGCTTTACAGTTATCTATATTAAAGTTCATTTGCCAAATTTCCGCCTACTCAAGTAATTTATTAATATCTTCTTGAATATGCAAACGTTTTGCCGCTGATTTTGTTCGTCCTTAGTTTGGTATTATACGCAAATTTTGAAATTATACTCTTAATTTCTGTGTCAAATACCTAAGGATAGGCAGGAGATAACCCTGATTCTCCATCCACTTACCGGCCAATCTTTATATTACTAACTTTAGGTAAAGTATTTGAAGAATCGTATGCAATAGACTAATCAAATGCTTAGCTTAGGGTTATCCAACCTCTCGAAGATAGAAAGCCACATGAATTTGCCTCATGTCCCAAACGGGCCACACACTTCGTTGTGGCTTTTTCCGATAAAAGCACTAATTTTTCTTCGAGCTGTACTTCTCATAGTTATGTTGTTTACAAAGGTACATAAAAGAAAACGGGGATCACCTGAAGATCATGGCCCCCAGGCTTCGTTAGTTAGCCTTATAAGGCTAACTAACGAAAATATCAGACTTAACCTAACCAATCGTCAAGGGCGTAAAGTTGACCTAACGATTGGTTACGTTAAGTCGTGATATTTTCGTTAGTTACCCTTATAAGGCTAACTAAAGAAGGCTGGGGGCCCTGATCTTCAGGTGATCCGAAAACGGTGCTACTATAGTATGCGGTCTACCTACGATTCGGCGGTCTACCTTTTAATTATAGGGATCAAGTAAAGATAAGCACCCCAGCCTTCTTTAATTAGCCTTATAAGGCTAACTAACGAAAATATCACGACCTAACCTAACCACTCGTTAAGTCAACTGTACGCCCTTGACGATTGGTTAGGTTAGGTCGTGATATTTTCGTTAGTTAGCCTTATAAGGCTAATTAAAGAAGGCTGGGGGTGCTTATCTTTACTTGATCCAATTATAGTTTCTTATCTTGTTTACTAATTGCTTGTTTACATCCCAATGTCAATCGCCTTTGACGATTGGTTAGGTTTAGTCATGATATTTTCGTTAGTTTTAACGAAAATATCATGACTAAACCTAACCAGTCGTAGGTAGACCGCATACTATAGTAGCACCAAAAAAACATACAGTACTTTTAAAGACGTTTTCTTTTAATTAAAAAAAATACAACACTTTTTATAGTTTTCTTGTTTATTAAGGTACATATTAAGAACAAAACATATTTTGAGCAAGTTTTCTATTAGTCCAAAAATTACAATGCGTATTGTAATTTTTGGATTAATAGAAATTAGTGAGAAATCTGAGGCAGTGGTTTCGTTTGAACCAGTGAGTGAATATCAACGTCAATGTCGGTTGTTGAAAGTCTAAGACAGACCTCAAGAGAAGGGTTTTCCAATCGGTTGTTGGTTTTCGACTTCACATACTGTACTTTAAAATAGAAAATGCGTTTTCGCAAACGTAAGTGCTATAAAACATAAAAAAAAATTTAAGGGCGGAATCATGAAGATTGGGGAAGCTTTTCTCATAAACAATTTCTAAAAGATTTGTTAGTGTTTGGATTAACATTACATCTTTGTAGCTAAGCCTGAAAATGCTAATGCGTTAAATTAAGTCACGATTTCACGAAATTTTACATTTTTACTTTTTAAATTTCTGAATTGTAAAATTTTTTGATTACTCTATTTTTTATTAGTCCCGCGTGCCTACATTTAGACCACCCTGATATACGATATCTGCTAGAAGTAATCCATAAAAATGCTTATGAACTCTCAAACAATGATAAAAGACAATTTCATACCTTTCCAACGTTCAGAGATTTAAATATTTTAAAATTAAATGACTTGTATAATTTAACTGTCGGTATCTGTATGTACAAATTTGATAACAATTGAAACTATACTTCACCTATTCAAAGGGCGATTACTCCGCACGGACCAACCATAATCATACTAGAAAGCTACCCACTGATTTCATACATAAACCAAATTATTCAATGCAAATTGCAGGAAATGCTCTCTTCCACGAAGAAGCAAATATCTGGAACGCTATACCTATAAATGTCAGACAAGCATCATCATTAATTTCGTGTCGCAAATCACTAAAGAAACACTTTACTAACCCCTTTTAATGTATGTGTGTATATAAGGGTGAAGTGACAAACTTTTTTCAGAATTCAGTTTTGCAGGGGCACCCAAAAGTTAGTCTGTGGTACCAATAAGAAATCTATAAAATATTAGTAACCTGCGACATCAACTTCACCGTGCCCAAGGAGATCAAAGATTTTGCCTTTTAGGTCCCCCAAAAAATTAAGTAAAAATTTAAAGATTTAAGTGTATCTTCCGTTGTGTTTATGCAAGGAAGATCGTTTTTGTTTCATTTGATTTGTCTATTTATGTTCTTTAACTTTTCCCTTATACACTTTTCTCCTTTTCTCCCATTCCTCTCAGAAATTTGAAAAATTTGGTATTTTATGAAAAATACTACGAAAAATAGGAATTTTTATATCTTTCGTTGAGTTTCTCAACTTTAGTAGATGTTTTAGCACCATTTTAAGGTTTCCATTTGTTTAGATTTTCACAGATTTAAATTATCATAATTATATTATTTAGGGTTTGTTATTTATACTATATTACATTATAATTTATATATCTTTTTCAGATTATTTGATTGCTCTGATAAATTTTTATAATGAATCTGATTCGCTGAAAACATTTACTGTCACTAATATACACGGTGTCCCATAAGTCCGGCATCATAGGAAAAATAATAAAAAAAGGCAAAACAAAAGCTTTTATTTACAGAACATGCTCAATATGTCCACCATTGTTTTCAATACACAAATTCAGACGTGATACCCAGTCAGCAAGCACACGGTGAATGATGTCAGGAGTAATGCTGTTACATGCCCCAATAATGCGCTGCCGCAAATATTCAACACTCCTAATTTTCTCTGCGTATACCAGCGCTTTCAAGTGGCCCCAGAGATAAAAATCTAGTGGCGTGAGATCCGGGCTTCTAGTTGGCCATTCCACAGGCCCTCGACGTCCTATCCAATGACCAGGGAATTGTTGGTACAGGTATTCCCTTACTTGGGTGCTGTAATGTGCAGGAGCGCCATCTTGCTGGAACTATGTTGGGAAATTTCCTTCTTCGTTCAACACACTGGGAAATGCTTCTTCCTTGAGCATACGTAGGTAGGTGCCTCCAGTGACATGTTCATCGAAAAAGAGGGGGCCTATGATGCGATCCTTCCAAATGCCACACCATACCATCACCCGAGATGCACCTTGTTCCTTTGAAGAGGTATACCAATGAGGGTTGTTTTGAGACCAGTAGCGGGTGTTCTGTCGATTTACCTCACCATTTCCATAAAAAACAGCCTCGTCACTGAACAGAATGGTGGACGGGAAATTGGCATCCCGAGCATAGACATTATGGCCTGTAGAAAGAGAAAAATATGAATTATGGTTTGTAGAAATAGAAAAATATGAATTTCTCCTATGATGCCGGACTTATGGGACACCCTGTAGTCTAATTTTATTCCGACGCACAAAGCAAAATTAGGCATGGCTTCCATGGCCGCGAATGAATCAGCAAAAAGGAAGACAAGGAATACTCAACAGCTGAATCCACTCTTTGGACCACCAAAGGATTTCTCACTGATTTATCTGCTGAAGCTCTTTGATATAGCTTCTTGTAAATGTGAAGACTTTCTAACATGTCGTTGTGAGAAAGACTGAACAGTTCCTGTTCTGAAAAGGGATTTCCTTGATTACCAACGAACGTCTCGAAAAATTATGATTGGATCCGTAGATAACGTGGTCACCAAAATGATGGAAAAAAATAAAAAGGCTACGCAAAAGTATGAGGAATATACAGCACGGTTCTCGAAAGGAATGATGCAGCATTGCTTGTATATAAATTATTAAGTTAAGGTGTATATATATACAGGGTGTCCGAGAATTATCTGTACAATTTTTGGCTGTTATTAAAAGTCAACCATGAAGTGTAGAAATTCCAGTGTTGTCCCATTTTACAGAGAATCTCATTAAGTTTTTTGTGATACCAAGTTTTGACGTCTTTTAGAAATTCCAGTGTGTCCGAAAATTATCTGTACAATTTCATCTTTTAATAAAATTCTTGATAACACACGTAAAATTCTTAAACAAGATTATTTAGAATCTGTATTTTCAAAAGTTTCTTTTATTAAAGTAACGTTGTTACAAACATTCGATATGTGCACCAGCAGTGATTCGCAAAACATCCAATCGATAATCCAAATGTTGCCATGTACGCTGCAGCATATCCACATCAATTCGCTCAATAGCAGCTGTGATTCTTGCTTTTAAATCATCAATGTCTGTCACCCGCGTACAAAAAAGAAAAAACTTGTTATCAAAAAAAACTTAATGAGTTTCTCTGTAAAATGGGACAACACTGGAATTTCTACACTTCATGGTTGACTTTTAATAACAGCCAAAAATTGTACAGATAATTCTCGGACACCCGGTATATCCCTCTCATAATTGTAAGGTTAGTAAAAAATTCACTTAATTTAGAGCTAGCATTTTTGGGTTCTTGTGGCATCATTGTTTGGCCACTCTTGTGACATAATGTTTTTTTGGGCACTGGCGCGTCCTTTCTACTCGTTTGTTGAATGCGGCACTTACAGGGCGTGGTCTTATAGAGAGCTATCTTGCAATTCAATTTGATTGTTTAGATACAAGATTGTTGCATCGTGCAATGGTGCAGGTTGTGTTGTTGTTGCAAGGTTTAGAAAGAAGACCATAAATAAGTGTCCATTTTGTTTTTTATCTTAATTTTATGCAACTGAGACCTGAGGTAAGCCCACATCGAGTCAGCAACCCTGAGGTAGGACCTAATAGGACCTCCAAATCCGTAAGTTTGTTTGGTCTAGCTTAACTTGGGCTGTAGGTTGAAGTGACCCTTCAGAGCTTGGCCGTTCAGGGCTCAACTGGGATTCTGAACCTAACCAAATAAAATAAAATAGCATGGTCCTTCGACCCCGATTCTAGCCCAAGACTGAGTCAGTGACTATTTTTCGGCAAGGTTCTGATTCTGCAAATTGTAGCCCAAGTTAGGCTTGGACGGGTTGAGCATAATTGAGTTAAGGTCCCAGAGTAGAAAGTTTGGTCGCCCAATTGCGAAACTTGGCCGCTAGTCTGTCGTTGTTTTGGGCCTACATTTTTATTGGTTTGGTTAATTTTGGTTTTATTGTTCGTAGGCGAAGGTTGCAGACTTCAGTGCGCCAGTTACTTGGGTGGAAAATTTGGTATTCCATACTGGTGGTTGGTCAGTACTCCAACCAAGCAATTCAGTTTATTTGAAAAAAGGTAAAATTTGAGTTTGATCACTTTAGTTAAGTATTTTCGCCAATTCAGCTTATTTGGCATTGAGCCCAATTGTTGTTTGCATTTAAGATGAGTGCAGCTGAATTGAACAAGTTTAGAAAAAGGAGAAGCGCCTACAAAGGTCTAATTACAAAGGTCATTGCCACTATAGATTCTGCCATAGAGCAAAAGGATTTAGGCTTATTTACTGCGCAGCTTTCCATATTAGAAACTAAAAAGGTTGCTCTAAGCGAAGTAAATATTAAAATTGAGGTTCTTATAGAAGAGGATGAAATAGAAAATGACATAATTTACTTTGAAGAGATTATTGATGACATATTTAAAGCATGCCACAGAGCAAAAGAATTTAGCAGCTCAGTACAGTTAGAGACCAAGTCTAATAATGAAACACAGCCCTCAACAAACGATGTTTGTGAAGTTAAGGTTTGCAGATCTGCAATTCAATTACCGAGGCTTGTACTCAAGACATTTTCTGGGAGTATTCAGGAATGGCAAGGATGGCCAGACAGTTTTCAGTCAGCAGTTCATTCTAGTCAAGTGTTAAGTGCGGTGGAGCAGTTTAATTATTTGCAGTCCCTCTTGGAAGGGGAGGCAGCAAAGACAATAGCAGGATTAGCATTAACAGAGGCTAATTATAATGTGGCTTGGGATATATTAAAGAAACGGTTTGGTAAGCCAGAGGTCTTAATTAAAAGCCACCTTCGTGAACTTTTAGCTATACCTCCTGTTAATAATTCCAATAGTGTCAAGGAGTTACAGCAGTTATATGATGAATTTGAAGTTAGAACTAGGTCCCTGGACAACTTGGGTCATAGGAATGGAAAGGTATGGTGTAATGTTGGTCACTATACTGGAGTCTAAATTGTCTAGCTCAATTTTGCTTGAATTAAGTAGGGGACACTCTACAGAACATGTGTGCATCCTCCTTCAGCAGATGTTAAGCCTTTTAGGCACAGAATTAGCAAGACGAGAGGGAATTGAGTTTGCACAATGGGATGTTAAACAAGGGAACAAAGGCAGACACAGCACCAAAGTTTCTACAAAAAGGAATAGCCCAGGTACAGTGTCAGCTCTACATGCATCCTCTGAGAATAAATTAAAAAGAATCAAGGAATGCATATTTTGCGAAGGCAACCACAAGTCATATAAATGTGAGGTGGCTGAGGCTTTACCTTTTGAGGAGAGAAAGGACAGGGTAACTAAGTCCACAGCATGTTTTAAATATTTTTGAAAGGTCACAGAGCAAGGTTTTGTAAGTTTAAAATTTTGTGCAAAAAATGCCATGGACGGCATCAGCCATTATTGTGTGAAAACACTCCTAGTAGGCCTACCCCAGAAGTAGAGACATGAGTGGCACATGCCACTGCTATGAAAGGGAGTAAAAGTAAAGTGGGATTATTGCAAACAGCTGCAGCATTATTAACTGGAAATGATGGAGAAGCTACTGTAAGAGTGTTGTTTGATAGTGATAGCCAGTGTAGCTTTATTAAAACCAGAATTTCCAGAAATTTGAAGTTTAAAGAACTTAAGAGGGAAAATTTAAGAATATCTGGGTTTGGGGGTTCGAACCAAAGTTAAGAAGGTGGAAGTTCTGGTTAAGGGGCAATGAAATGGAGGTTAAAGCTCTTTTTGTTAAGATTGAGGAGAACAGCCATGGTTTGGAAAGGCATTTGAAAGCCTTTTGCTAACTTGAATCCATTGGCATAAAGAACAAACAGGAGAAACAGGGAAGTGCAGTGAACAGTGATGTTTTAGAGCAATTTGAAAAAGGTATTGGGTTTAGAGATGGTTGCTACGAAGTTCGCCTCCCTGCAAACCCAGCTCAAACCTTCAGCTAGCCAATAGGAAGTTGAAGACTTCATTGCACAGGCTAAGGAAAAATGAGGAGTTGCTAAATGAATACAATGAGGCCATCCTAAGCTATGTAAAGGAGGGCTATGCTGAAAGGGTGCAAGGTGAGCTGGTGAGCCAGGAGGCATATTATCTGCCACATCATGCAGTGGTACGGCGAGACAAAACTACCACCAAACTGAGGGTAGATTTTGATGGCTCAACCAAGGACAAAGGTGGTGTGTCCTTAAATGACTGTTTGGATGCTGTGCCAAATTTAAATGCAGATTTATTTTCTTTGTTACTGCGATTCAGGTTTGGTAGAGTAGCATTGACTGCAGATGTGAAGCAAGCCTTTTTGAGGATAAAGTTAAAACCAGAGACCAGAGATGCAGTAAGGTATCTATGGGTGGATACGAAAGACTTGTTGAAAAATGAACCCAAGGTTCAAGCATATAGAATGGAGTCATTGTTGTTTGGCCTCAGCTCTAGTCCATTTCTGTTGGCAGCTACTATGCAGTACCATTTTAAGAAATATACTGAAGTCTATCCTAATACTATTAAACACATAAGGCAAAATTTTTATGTTGATAATTTGCTGTGTTCAGTGGATAATACAGAAATGGCTAAACAGATATTCATGGAGGTTACAGCCATAATGAGGGAGGCTGGCATGGAGCTTAGAAAATGGCAGACCGATCATTCTCACTTACAACAGTTTATGAGTCAGTCCTGTGTAGGACCTGATGCAGCAGAAAGTATTGATGATTCTGGTATTAAGGATTTGTGGGCAATAGACACCAAGGTGCTAGGCATTGTTTGGCAGCAAGGAGAGGATTTATTTACCTTCAATGGGAAATCTTTAGTAGAGCTAGCTGAGAATGAGACAAGGTGGACAAAACGTACAGCTCTTAGTTTAGCTTCGAAGGTCTTTGATCCTTTTGGATTCCTGGCTCCATTTGTGATAAAGTAAAAAGCTTGGTTTCAGAGCATCTGGGAAATTGGACTTGGTTGGGGCCAAGAGTTACCCGATCATATGGTAGTAAAGTGGAAATATTGGTTCAAAGAATTGGCACATCTTGGAGACATTGAAATCCCAAGATGGTACTTTGGAGAATTGAACAATAGTCCAGATAATTTGGAGCTGCACATCTTTTTTGATGCAAGTGAGGAAGCCAATGCAACTTGCATCTATATAAGAGGCACATTCGAAGAGGAAGTAAGTTGCAGGTTGGTTGCTGCAAAGAGCAGCGTAGCACCGTTGAAAAGGCTTTCTATTCCAAGGCTGGAATTGATGGGTACAGTTACAGTGCAAAACTCTTTGGGCCTTTATGAAATTCGAAGCTATTACTGGACAGACTCCATTATAGTTTGACAATGGTTAAGAAGCCAGGCAAGGAAATGGAAACCATTTGTTGCCAATAGGGTGGAGGAAATTCAAGCACACACAGATCCAAGGCAATGGAAGCATTGTCCAGGCACCCAAAACTCAGCTGATTTACCAACACGAAGAATTTCAGTGAAAGATCTTGCACAGTCAAGTTTGTGGTGGAATGGGGCAGAGTGGCTAAAACTTGGAAGTGAAAATTGGCCTTCTAATCAGCCTATTGTAGGAGAATGTCAGGCTGAAAAAGAATGGATGAGTGAGATGAGAAAATGCACTGTGAACAGTTGTCAAGCTATGCAGCAGGACCTCATATTGAGGTTTGAGGACATTAGCAGTCTGAAAAGGTTGTTAAGAGTGACAGCATGGGTATATAGATTTACAGACAACATTAAATGAGAAACAAGAAGGGAAGGAATTCTGAACAGTAAGGAGATTCAGCAAGCCAGGCAATACTGGGTGGTATATGTGCAGAAGGAAAAATTTGGTGAAGACAGAAAATTTCTCACCAGCATTACAGGTTCTACCAACACATTCTGCTCTCAAGGGTTTGGATGTGTTTTTGGATCAGGATTTATTGAGAGTAGAAGGTAGATTACAGTTTTCTGGGCTTCCAGAGGAGAAAAAACATCCAATTTTGCTACCTTCTGGGGGGCACGTTGTGTAACTTTTGATCCTGGATACGCATCATAAGTTGTTACATGTTGGAGTTAGAGAAGGGATAATAGAGATCAGACAACAGTTTTGGATCCCCAAAATTAGACAAGTAGTAAAAAAGGTCTCGCATGAAAGCAAAGCCTTATCATGAAAAGGTGGCAGTATCTATTCTATACTGCCCCATTTGATGTAATGGGAGTAGACTTTGCAGGTCCAGTCTATGTGTATGAGCAAGGGGAATCTAACAAAGGTTATATATGTCTTTTCACATGTGCTACCACCAGAGCAATCCATTTGGAGTTGGTAAGCAACTTAAGTAGTGATGTATTTCTTTTGGCCTTTAAAAGGTTTATGAAGTAAAATCATATCGGATAATGCCAAAACCTCCAAAAAGGCTGCAAAGGAACTCCAAGAAGTTTGGTCCTTGCTAAAAGAGGAAGGATTCCAATCCTACTTTTCACACCATGGGTACAGTGGGAGTTTATTGTTGAGAGAGCACCATGGTGGGGAGGATTTTGCGAAAGGCTAGTGAGAAGTGTATTGTCCATTAAAGAAACTTTTGCCTAATGCTCATTTGAGCAAAGAAGAATTCTGCACTTTTTTGTGTGAAGTAGAAGCAATGGTGAACAGCAGGCCTATCACTTTGTTTATAACAGTATGCAGGATGCAGAGCCATTGACACCAAATCATTTTCTTTGTGGTAAACGATTAACATCAAGCCCCAGTTTGCCAGAAGACTTACAGCCTATCCAGAGCAGTCAAGAAGAGTTAACCAGAAGGTTCAAGTACCTTGAAGAGCTACAAGATCAGTTATGGAAGAGGTGGCAGATGGAATACTTGCCAGAACTCAATTATTACCCATCAGGCAATGTAAAGGGCTCCAATGCAAATTGTATCAAGGTGGGAGAAGTGGTAATGATTGGGGATGAAAGACCAAGGCAATGCTGGAAGCTTGGCATAATTGAAGAGTTGTTTGTTGGCAAAGACAATTTAGTTAGGTCTGCACTGGTAAAGACGTCAGGAGGAAAATTAAAGAGACCGATACAAAAACTCTATGCTTTAGAAATCAGCAAAAACATGGATAGTCAAGATGAAACATTTGGGTTACAGCCTCATGGAGAAGGCTTGGCTAAACTTGCAGAAGGTAATGACAACAATGCCTCTTCGGTGGGGAGTGTTAGAAAATCTAGAAAAGGAAGAGCCATCGTTGTCCCAAGGCGATATGATGACTAAGCTGATTGATGCAGCATTGCTTGTATATATATTAAATTACGGTGTAAATATACTCATCTCCTCATAATTATAAGGTTAGTGAATAATTAATTCACTTAATTTAGAGCTAGCATTTTTGGGCTCTTGTGGCATCATTGTTTGGGCACTCTTGTGGCATAAATTTTTTGGAGCACTGGCGCGTCCTTTCTACTCGTTTGTTGAATGCGGCACATACAGGGCGTGGTCTTACAGAGAGCTCTCTTGCAATTCAGTTTGGTTGTTTAAATACAAGATTGTTGCATCGTGCAATGGTGCAGGTTGTGTTGTTGTTGCAAGGTTTAGAAAGAAGACCATAAATAATTGTCCCTTTTGTTTTTTATCTTAATTTTATGCAACTGAGGCCTAAGGTAAGCCCACATCCAGTCAGCAACCCCGAGGTAGGACCCAATAGGACCTCCAAGTCCGTAAGTTTGTTTAGTCTAGCTTAACTTGGGCTGTAGGTTGAAGTGGCCCCTCAGCGCTTGGCCGTTCAAATAAAATAAAATAACATTCTTCAATTTCCAGCGAAACGGACGAAAGCAGTGTGCCGTTTAGACTCTCGACAAAGCCATTAATTAATCCCGGACCTTCACAAATGAGAATGCGGTTGCCAACAGTGGGTAGAGAATGCGAGTGAAGATGAATATCTGACCGTGCTGGGGCAGCTTTTGCATCTGCTGATTTTCAAGATTTAAAATTAATTAGTAGTGAAGATACTTCTTCAGTGAGCGACAGAAGCAAGATAAGACGAGAAAGGAGCAAGATTAGAAAAGATCTTTCTGAAGATACCTCAACTTTCAGTTCAAGTGATCATGTTATGGGTCTCTACTTTGATGGAAGAAAAGATCGAACAAACGTTATGATAATGAAACGTAGTAAGTATCATTCTAGGATTACTATGGAAAAGCTGATTGTCCTTTTGAAAGAACCAGGCTCAACTTACTTAGACCACATATCTCCAGAATTGAGCACAGCAAAAAGCATTTATGAAGGCATTTTGAAGTTCTTGGGATGCAAAAATATTAGTGCTAGAAATATTGTTGCCATTGGTTGTGATGGCACTGCAGTCAATACTGGAATAAAAGGAGGCATATTAAAACATTTGGAGCAGAACTTAAACAAACCCTTTCACTGGTTTATTTCTCTCTTTCATTTTAATGAGTTACCATTGAGGCATTTGTTAAAACACCTCGATGGGCCCTCCCATGGTCCACGAGAAATTTTAGGACAAATTGGAAAAGCATTAAAATCTGTCGACCAACCAATAGTTAAGTTTGAAGTCGTGGAAGGAAATCCTCTTCCAATTACTGATTTTGATGATCTAAGTACAGATCAATTGTACCTCTATAAAACTTTTCAGGCTATTACTTCTGGGTGTTGCAGCAATGACTTAACAAATCTTCAACCTGGGCCAATGGTTCAGTCTAGATGGTTGACTTCTGCTAACCGCATCCTGCGTTTCTACATGGGATCTGAAAATCCGATGGGTAGCTTAAAAGTGCTGTTAGACTACATCGTCAAAGTTTATGCTCCAATGTGGTTCACGATCAAGACAAAACGTTGGTGCTATGATGGACCTCGTCACCTGTGGCAGATGGTAGCTTATTCAATATGCCTAACAAAAGAGCTTAGAGATATCGTTGATAAAGTTATCATTCGTAACGCCTACTTTGCGCATCAAAAGTATTTTTCATGAAATACCAAATTCTCCAAATTTCTGTGAGGAATGAGAAAAAAGTGTATAAAAGTAAGGTTAAAGACCATAGAGAGACAAATCAAATGAAATAAAAACGATCTTCCTAGCATGAACACAACGGAAGATACGCTTAAATCTTTGAATTTTTCCTTAATTTTTTTGGGGACCTGAAAGGCAAAATATTTGACCTCCTTGGGGCCGGTGAAGTTGACGTCGCAGGTTACTAATACTTTACAGATTTCTTATTGGTACCACAGACTAACTTTTGGGTGCCCCTACAAAACTGAATTCTGAAAAAAGTTTTTTTCACTTCACCCTAGTGTAGTAGTGTATATACGTATATACCTTTCTTTTCCTTTCAACCTTTCAAATGTTCCGTGAGATGATTCTTCATTTCACGAAGGGCAAGCTTGTCGCCCCTCCTCTCGAGTTGGCCTGGTGAAGTAGTGAGTTGGTTTCTTGTACTCTCCACCTCACATAGCCGGGCGCGCCCGGCTCATCGGGGATTGTTCTGAAACAGGCGTCTAATCTTCTTTTGAAGATGTCCACCGCAACACCACTCGTGTTCCTTAGGTCTCTGGGCAGCTGATTAAACAATCTTGGTCCTCTTACAACAAAACTATTTTCTTTCAGGGTTCAGAATGTTCCCTGTCTAGCATTTAATTTGGGAACACGACACAGTCTTCCTTTTCTACTTTCCATTGTTGTTTGGGGAGATACAGGATTCAGAGTAAAATTAGGGACTAGTTTCTCCATTATTTTCCAAGTGCAAATAATGGTGTATCTCTCTCTCTTCTCCTTTCCAGTGAATATAGGTTTAATTCGCGTAACCTTTCCCAGTAATTTACTTCTTTGCACCCATTGATCTTGGCTGTGAAGCTTCTCTGAATCCCTTCTAGTTGTCTAATGTCTTCTTTTTTATATGGGCATGTTAGGACCGAGCAGTGTTCCAATTTGGGTATGATCAGTGTTTTCAGTAGAGGAATCATTATATTTTTATCCCTTCGTTTAAAGCAGTGGTGCACAAACTTTTTTGATGTGAGGGCCAAGCGAAGAAAATAACTAAATGTATTAGCCTACTTACTTTCCATCTAAGTCATAAATTGGGTTACTTTTATATTCTAACTTTTTCATTGAATTGAAAAGACCCGTGGGGGACACATTTGGCCCGCGGGCCAGGGTTTGTGCATCACTGGTTTAAAGGTTCTCAGTATCTGCCCAGTTATTCTCTTTGCTCTCTTTACTGATATCTTATTTTGCGTTTCAAATTTCGCATCGTCAGTCATTAGAACTCCTGAATTTTTTGCTTTAGAATTTCTCTGAATTTCCCCTCCATTTGGGTTATAATATTCCATGGATTTTAGGTCTTCCCTTTTTCCGTACCGTAACAATTGAAATTTCTCAGTAATAAACTTCATACTGTTGTCTTCCGTCCAATTGTAGATTCTGTTGACGTCTATTTGTAGAGATCCTATATCTTCTGGGTTTATTATTTTTTTATTGATCTTTGTGTCATACGCAAAGGATGTTACTGTGCTGTCTCTGGTAACGTCCTCATCTATGTCAGTTAGCATGATTATGAAGAGTAGTGGAGCTAATACTGTTCCTTGTGGTCCTGAGCTGAGGACCTCTGATTCTGATGAAGATATTCCTTGTACTGTAACGACTTGCCGCCGCTAAGGAAATTACATATCCATTTCCCTACTTTTCCTGTTATTCCCATATATTTCAGTTTATGTAGTATGATTCCATGGTTACACTTGTCGAACGCTTTAGCAAAGTCTGTGTGTATTACATCATAGTTTTCATTACTTTCCAGTGCATCAATAATGTTGTTGTAGTGTTCCATTAGTTGTGATATGCATGATCTGCCTGATCGAAATCCATGTTGGTTATCATTTAATTTTTTTCTGAGTTTCCAAAAAGTCATAGATTTTCTGTCTAACTATTCTTTCAAATATTTTAGTGAGATGAGATGTAAGTGACACTGGCCTATAGTTTTTGGCCTCGGATCGATCTCCTCCTTCATATATTGGGACTATGTTCGCGCTCTTCAAGATGTCCCGTATTTCTCCCGTGTCTAGTGATCGTCTCCATATCCAATATAGGGGCTCAGCGATTGCATTCTTGCAATTTTTGATCAGTGTGGCTTTCCATTTGTCTGTCCTGCCGCTGAGTGTGCTTTTAGTTTCCCTATAGCTTGTGTAATATCATCTGTCGTGAAGTCGAAGTCCGTTATACTTTCCTCTTGTAGTTCTTCTTCAAAGAACGCGTTTCCATCGCATATCACTTTGTCAGTTTTTGGGATACTGAAAGATGATTCGTACTGAGCTCTTAATACAGGGTGTTTCTAAAGTAACCATCTATTTTGGTGAAATAGGGGGATTTTAAACAATTGTTATATTGGCATAATGGTATGTGCATTGTTATACAAAATTCATGTATTTATAATATTTCAATCGCTTTACACGATTTTTTGTTAATTATTTTATTTTATTTTCAGACCCATATCACTGATGATGAATGTGCAAGAACGGGTTTATGTAGTAACATGCAGGATAAAAGGCATGAAGTGCAATGAAATTAGAGAAAAGTTTGAGAGAAGGTTTCGTAAAACAGGCCCTAGAGACCAGGCTATTCGCGAATTAGTAAACAAATTTATGAGGACTGGATCTGTGCATGACGAGCGTAGATCTGGACGGCCAAGAAGATCTCACGAAAGAATCGAATCTGTTCAAGAAGCATTCGAAGAGGATCCACAATTATCGATTCGGAGGGCATCCCACAGATTAGAAATTCCACAAACAACGGTTTACAGAATTCTACGTTATGATTTAAAAAAAAAGCCATACCACATTCAAGTGTTCCACAACTTACAAGAAGAAGATTATCCACGAAGAGCAACAATGTGTGCCGAGCTTACAAATATATATATATATATATATTTTCATGTTTTAAAGGTGTTTTTTTTATAATTCATATTATTTCGCAAAATAGATGGTTACTTTAGAAACACCCTGTATTTCAGATACTTCTGTTAGATCATCAGATAAAGCAATGTCTTCGTTTTTCGAAGGTCCGAGAGGCGTGTGGTTTTTCGACTTCCTTTTTGAAAAATTATAAAGTACTTTGAGTTAACCTTTATTTCTTCTATAGCGTCGTCTTCTTCTTTTTCTGTATGCTTCTCAATTAGTTCCTGTATGACGCAATCGATACTCTGCAGTTTATCATTTAATATGTTTCTGATGTTATCTTTACAGTTACTTAATTTTGCAGTCACTCTTTTTCTCTTTCGGAACAATGACCTCTTTTTTCTCTCGAACCTGCTTCTCTTTCATCTTTGTTGTATTTTTGGGACATGTCTTTCCACAATTTCCAGCGTCTTCTCCTCTAAGGTCATTAGCATCTCTTCCGTTGTCTTGGCCTTGAAGATGGTTTTCCAATCTATTGCTTCCATGCTGAATGCAACATCTTCCCCGTTTATAACTTTGGAGTGAAAATTAAAAATTTCGAATTTGCTTATTTCTGTTGTTCGTGTTCTTTCCTTTCCTGTTGCTTTTATATTGGTTGTTATTTCAATAATGTTGTGATCCGATATTATAGTTGGGAATATTTCTACGTTATCAATTAGGTTGCTGTTGTTTGTGAATACCAAATGTAGGCAGTTGTTTTTTTCTTGTGTTTTCTGTTATTTCTTGTGTTAACATAAATTCATCAGCTAGAGCTAGTAGCATTTTTACCTGCTCCTGGTCTTCCCGTGTCTCCCCTTGTCCTGGTGTATAGATATACTTTTTCCTATCCTTTTATATTTTATGAATGGAAAATTAAAATCACCACAGAGAAAAATATTTGGGGTTGGAGAATGTTGATCTTTTACCAGTTTCTTACCTCTGTAATGGAATCTGAGAATTTTGAGTTTGGCGTGTTCGGGGGTCTGCACATTACAATTAGTACCATATTTAATTTTTCAACTGTTGCTGCTACACATTCTACGTAGCTGTTTGATGTATTTATCGTCATTTCTGCCATATGCCTTTCGCATGTGTAAATAGCACATCCTCCTTTACGTCTCACTGTTCTGTCGGCTCGGAGGGTGTTATAGTTGTCAATTTGTATTTTTTTTTTGTCAGTACAGAACTCACAGTTTTCACAGTTCGCCTGGCAGTCCTTTAGATGGGTTTCCGTGAGGCATGCAAAATCTGCTCCGGTTTCTTGCATGAGTCCTTTCAGGTATATATTGTAACTTGTAAATATTACGAAATAAAAAATCACAATGTCTATTAACAAAATTATATATGCAAAATTTATAATCTTAAATCGAGTGTCATTACAAGTAGATGCAGTCAAACACTCAGTTCCTCCATCTGTCTACTCGTCACAATCTTCTACACGACTATCCCCTTACCTCCAAGAAGACACAACTGAATCCTTCTTCTTCTTCTCTTAACACTTTAACACTTTTGGCGTTTCCTTTTCTCGTGATCTTTTCTGGAAAGATCACATATACTCTCTTTCTAAAACAACTTCTCAGAGGTTAGGTGTGCTGTACCGCCTCCGCAGTTTCTTCACCCCCACTCAGTTGCTGTCTCTGTACAGGGGTCTTATTCGCCCCTGTAGGGAGTATGCTTCTCATGTGTGGGGTGGTTCAACCCACACAGCCGTACTTGACCGGGTGGAATCAAAGGCTTTTCGTCTCATCAATTCCACGCCTCTTTCTGATTGTCTTCAATCTCTCTCTCTCTTCGCCGCAGTGTTGCCTCGCTCTCTCTTTACTATCGCTATCATAACGGACATTGCTCTTCTGAACTCTCTAACTGTATGCCTCCTCCTTTAAGGAGAGCACGCAGTACCATACTTCCTACACTCTCCCATTCCTTTTCTGTCCAACTATCTAATGCAAGGGTTAATCGGTATTTTCAGTCTCTCATCTACTCAACCGGTCAACTCTGGAACAATCTTCCTTAGTCCATCTTTCCTTCTGTCTACGGCCTCCTATCTTTCAAACGCAGTGTGTCTGTGCATCTCGAAAACCCCGAACCTTGATGTTGGCTCTCTTTTTCTTCTATGGGAGGGGCGCTTTTGCGGCATTTGCCCTTGGTCCCTCCTTCCTGCATAAAAAAAAGTTATACGAGTTATATTTTGAAAGTTTCCGTTATATTACGCCAAATATATAATGGGCCTCATTTACCAATATTTTTATTAATTTAAGGTTGTATAATTTTTTTGATTTGTAATAATAGAAATTTATTGTTATTGCTATTTCAACATGTACTATTTATCATATTGTTTACCACTTTTTTTTTTATTATTCCGAAAATTATCTGTTTTCATTTGTAATGACAGAATTAACTAAATGCAACTTTATTTTATTTCCCATTATCTCTATTAATCTTCTTATTTTCTGTCGTAAAAATTGAAATGAATCTCAAAATTTTTTTGCCTGAAAAGCTGTCATGCTTCCCAACGGCATAGTCAAATAAGAATACTGTAATTAAACTACTCGCCAATAAAAATACATAATTAATGTTAATGCCAACATTGCTTAAACCTATATGAATGTAATGTACAGTATATCTCATGTAATGTATCATTTCTAAATAAAGATTGTTTGTTTCCGTTTTCTATACAGTATATAATGATGCATTATGACCAACGTAATATTGAAAAATGAAGACAAAAATTGGAAAGTATTTACATTACTAAATTTAGCAACGGCGCATCAGACATTTCCAAATTTAAGTCAAGTGAAATCTGAACATGGTCGAGTTCACAAATTCAGACAGCGGTTTAGAAGCAATCACTTTATACTTAATCCGCTCGACTCTGTTAAACTATTTTATGTAACCCTGATAAGGATTTGCAATATCGTCTAACGGTACTTTCCTGTTATCCCGGACCCCAGACTTTTTGTCAGATTCGTACGCAACTTGCCAGATTGCCAAATTTCATTGCCAAATTTTAAAAAAAATGTTAAGTAACTAACCAAACCTAACCAGGGGTTGGGTTAGGTTAGGTTAGATTAGTTACTTAACATTTAAAAAAAAAATTTGGCAATGAAATTTGGCAATCTGGCAAGTGGCGTACGAATCTGGCAAAAAGTCTGGGGTCTGGGATAAGAGGAAAGTACCAAAATAACTATTTATAATGTAGTTCGCAGTCATGCTTCAAATTAGTTTTTAAAGAGTACTTAGTCTTAGGCATCCTCACGTAAAGTGAATTGACATAAACAACATCAGCGTGAATATGCAAACAGAGCAAATCTCCAAAATACATTCGAAGATACTTCCAAACAGTCTTCTCTCATGAAAAATGTATACCGTATAATGAATATTCAGACATAATTTTCATACATTCTTTAAAACGGCTTTATTAATTTTTTGAAGTCAGATACCTACACAGTAACATGTTTATAGCTGCATTTAGTTGCAAACCATAAGCATTCACCGGGTTTACGTAAAATTATTTTATTTTAATTAAAATATTACGCATTATGCGGGTCATAGAACCAAGGAATCAATATTATTTTTATCATGTTAAAAACGACGCCTGAGGCACTACGAGGAACCAAAACTAACAACATAAAGTTTTGGAATTGTTACGGAGCGAAATAGTGGATGGAGGTCTTACTTTCCTTTACAAAAAAAGTTACGAAACGAAGCAAGATTTACTTTTGTTTAGCTAGAAAAGTTACACTATGTTGTATAATGAATTCAATGTTACATGAAAATTACGTTAAAATGTGTAACTGATGCATATGTAATTTTGACGTAATATGTAATAACGTAATATACATATTTTTTTTAGTAGTTTAGGGCTAAAATAATCTGGCATGATTGGATGTGTTTTAACCACATTAACTACAGTACATTTGTTATACTGCATAGACAATATATAATATATATATATATATATGTATATGTATATATGTATATTATTTTTTTTTTATTTCAGGTGAACATCCTGCGGCGATGCAAGGGGGCGACAGCACTTCTTTGCGCAGTCATTCTTTGAAGTTGTTCATAATTTCAATTTTGATACAGCATCAACAAATGTACACCCTCCTCTCCAGATAGTCATCAGTCTTATCTTACCAACCACAATGACTAAACTTTTATAACGTCTTTGTATAGCTGTCATATGTATTTCCTTAAACCGTATATATATATATATATATATATATATATATATATATATATATATATATGTACAGGGTGGGCGGAAAGTAGCTCCCTATTTTGGATTGGTAAAAAAATACGTATATTATCCATTTATTTCAGAAGAAATAATATGAAAAGGTAGGCATACATGGTAGGTTTTCTCTAAAATTCAATGTGGGCTCCAACTCTTTCCACCAGCTTCTGGAGTTGCCCAGGAATGGCGTCCACTAACTTTAGCAGGAAGTTCGCACGGAGTCCACGAAAGTCAACTCGCCAGGCAGCTCGGGAAAGTGGACTCTCCCGCTACTCAGTGCGAACTGTGCTGAAGAAGGAGCTGAACTGGCGTGCGTGGAAGCCGCATTACTGCCAATCTCTCTCGGACGAGGACTGCGACATTCGCATGGAGTTCGGAGAAATCATGCTGGCTTGGCATGAAGACTGGCCCCATCTCTTCCGCAACATCCTCTGGAACGACGAGGCGGTGTTCCACGTCGGAGGCTTTGTCAACCGCCACAATTGCCACTACTGGGCAGGAGAGGATCCCATGGTTACCGCTGAAAAAACGGCAGAATCGGTTCAGTGTAACGGTGTGGTGTGGTATGACCTCAGATCAGGTTGTGGGCCCGTTCCTTCTGCGCAACACCATGAATGCTGAGCGGTACCTTGCTATGTTGCGAAACGAGGTCTGGCCGGTTGTCAGCACATGGGAGAACATCGACGATCTGATATTTATGCAAGATGGCGCCCCTCCGCACTTCGCTCTTGTTGTCCGTGAGTTGCTGGATACCCACTTCCCTGGGCGTTGGATGGGTCGTCGTGGTCCACATCAATGGCCAGCCAGGAGCCCCGACTTGACACCGTGCGACTTCTTTCTTTGGGGGTGGGTAAAGGAAGAAGTCTACCGCACCAAACCGAGGACATTGGAAGAACTGGAGGACCGAATTCGGGAAGTAATGTCCTCCATCCCGCCGGAGTTCCTGCTAAAGTCAGTGGACGCCATTCCTGGGCGGCTCCAGAAGCTGGTGGAAAGAGTTGGAGCCTACATTGAATTTTATAGAAAACCTACCATGTATGCCTACCTTTTCATATTATTTCTTCTGAAATAAATGGATAATATACGTATTTTTTTACCAATCCAAAATAGGGAGCTACTTTCCGCCCACCCTGTATATATATATATTCCTTATATGTATGTTATATAAAACTTACGTAGACTTTATTTTAGTGTTAAATTACACTGCCCAACAAAAAAAAAATTTTTTGCTGCTGATTTAATTCTAAGACCTGTTTCTGGATAATATTGATGTGATGATTTAAAAAATCACCTTAGATTTTGTCCATCACATGAGGTTTTCGTGCAATGCAATATGCCTTTTTTGGGTGATCCATGAAGGGCGCTTATCAAAATTGATGATTTTTGAGACCTGTTAACAGCTGTTTTGCTGATAAAATTTTATCTGTGGATAAGAAAACTGATGAAAGATCCGCAGTTCAGTAACTCAATGACCGAAACGGAGGCAAGAGCTTGGAATGCTTTTGTGGCAGTAGTTAAGAACTTCCTAGGAAACAAAACGTCTGAAAATTATAAAGATCTTGTAAAGGATTTACTTGTAAACTTTCAGCAGTTGGGTTGCAACATGAGCATTAAAGTTCACTATCTCAACAGTCATCTGGATGATTTCCAGAAAATCTTGGTGATGTTAGTGAAGAGCAAGGTGAAAGGTTCCACCAAGATATCAAAGTGATGGAAGAACGATACCAAGGAAGATGGGATACCCGTATGATGGCTGACTACTGCTGGAGCCTGCAAAGAGATTGTCTTGACATCTCTCATTCTAGGAAGTCTTATAAGAGAAAATTTATCAGCACTGAAAAGTAAGAAAACAAGAAAAAGACAATGTTAAGAAAACTGGTCCCGTGCTTGCTTTAATATGGATTCATTTTTTGCTTATTTAATCACTTTTAATCACTTTATGTGTCAATATTACCATTGTACTGTATATTAACCCTTAACTAGTGTGGTGCGGGTCAAAATGCCGGTGGGAACAAACTTTCTGCTGTAAGTTTTGTATTTTCCCCACTAGATGGCTGTAGTTCCTAGTAGCTGCCTAACCTCACAAGTTCACTTCAGACCAGTAGTTGCCCAGACTCTGTGCTGTGTAGATGTGTAGTTGTAACGCGCGTTGGTCATTTTGACCCGCACCACATCAGGTATGTTACAGTTTTTTACAGTGTCCATTTTTTTTACTGCCACAATTCGTTTAATTATTTCTTTGCTATGCTATGTTATGTGTTTATTTCTTTGTTTATTCACTATATTAAACAAATTTTGTGATTTTTGAAGTAGCCTACTTTTCATTTTATTTGCAGTAATGGCTGGAACTTCAAAACAAAACTTGTTCGGAAAGACTGATGCTATACTTCAAGTGCTAGATGAAGCTGAAATAGATGATAATTTTGTTATAGAAAGTGATGTATCTGATGTCGAGTCTCAGGTACAAGAAAGTGATCATGACACCCAGAGTGAGCAATCAGCAGATGAAGATTCGGATGGTGAAACTCGTGACGATGATAAACAATACTTCTATGGAAAAGGGAATCATCCATTCAAATGGTCAGCTGAAGTGCCACAGAGACGAAGTGTTCGGACACCTGCACACAATTTAGTGAAAAAACTCCCAGGTGTAATTGGTGAGGTTAGAAATGTTGATAAAAACTGTGAAGAAACTACTTTTTGGTCTCTTATGTTCACCGAAAAAATGTTGGGTGAGTTGCTTCTACGCACAAATGAGAAAATAAAAACTGTTCAAGGACGATATTCTGCAAAACATCAATATTCTGTTGAAAAAACAGAAATGACTGAACTAAAAGCTTGTTTAGGACTTCTGTATTTGGGCGGAGCTTTCAAATCTGGCCATGAGGATCTTAGTTCTTTGTTTAATACAGATGGCACCGGCCGCGACATTTTTCGTGCCACGATGCCTCTGCAACGCTTCCTATTTTTGCTAAGTGTTATGCGTTTTGATAATGCACTTGATCGTGAACAGCGCAAAGTGACTGATCCTTTAGCTGCTATATCTTTCATGTTCAACGAACTTGTAAAAAACAGCCAGTCTTCATTTACTGTAGGAAGTGATGAGCCGCATTGTTAGAGTACCGCTTCCTCAAAAAGGAAATGCAGAGCCAGTAGAGCCAGGGAAAAGAAAAAGATGCTATATTTGTCCGTCTAAAATGAACAGGAAGACCAACCAGTCCTGCAAAAAGTGTAAGAGGGCAATATGTGGAGACTGCACCATCAGAATTTGTGTAAATTGTGACACTGAATGAGGGACGTCGTACGATAACAGAAGTTAAATGACATAAATTTGGTTTTGTGTTTGTAAAATTATGACATTTTTTCTTTTGATTTCATATAAAATACCAATATTATGTTTTCATTTATTTTAAATAATCAATACTTAAATTTTCCTTTCGTTTATCTTAAAAAATTACACTCAAATTTTTGAAACATTTTGTAATTTTTTTTTCTGCAGCTGGTTACTGTAAAAGTTATTTCACCATGCATAGATATGTACAGTATATAGTTATTGCAAAAAAAATTTTGAGTCATTATTTCAATTTCATCACAACCTACAAAATTTTTTCGAAGTGGGTCATTTTGACCTGCACCACACCAGTTATGAGACAAAACTTTACCACACCAGTTAAGGGTTAAAGTTCACTCCCTGCACAATTGTTTACGTTTCCATGCTGATTCTGAGTATGTAAAAACTTGTTTTTTGAAAAGAAAAAAATTGGGCATAACCCTGCCAAAATGCGATATCTCCAAAATATCCGTATTTGATTGCTCGAAAACCTGATGTGATAGGCAAAAACTAAGGTGATTTTTGAAATCAGCACACCAAAGTTACCTAAAACCAGGTGTTAGAATTAAATCAGCAAAATTGGTGTTGGGCAGTGTTATCGTTTAAAAAAATTTGATTCCGTTTTTATGAACTGAAATTTATTTATCTCTGAAAATATTTTAAAACCAACATGTGAAGATTAAGTTTATGTAATAAAGAAAAGTATTTTTAAAATTCAATAACACTAAAGTTGTTATATATAATTTTAAATATATCTAAAATGTACTGAAAACTGTATCGTCTAAGATATATATATATATATATATATATATATATATATCAAGTATGGCAAAAAAAAAACTAGGCCACTGTTTTAAATGTACATTTTAAACAATTATAAGAATTTTTTTGTAATCAAAAGAGACGTACTAAAGCTCGTAAAAGCGCGAAATCGAGGCTATAGGCCAAGAATAAGCTAGTCCCAAATTTCAGTAGCTGCTGAAACATGGCTAGGCCATATTTTTTATTTAACTTGCGAAATAATACCGAAGTATTCGCGTGAAGACGAGTGACTAATAAAAAATTGTTGGTTAGAAAAAGGTTGGGGAGAACCTGCGATGTGGTCGGCCAACGGCCCGGATTTGAATCCGTTGGACTACTCAATGTGGGAAACACTAAAAGAAAAGGTTTACCGCCCTGGTCATTAAATCTGAAATGTTCAACAACTTATAGCTACAATCGTGGACGAATGGCGTAGCATATCGCAACGATTTCTGAATTCGACGAGTGGCGAATGCATCTTGAGCTCGGTAGGGATAATAACAAAGGGCATTTTGAGCATCAATTGTCATGATGTGTAAGATAAGTAATCCTATACTGAAAAAAGGTTGTTTTAAAGTTTGTTTACATTATTTGTTTAAAATACATTTAAAATAGTGGCCTAGTTTTTTTTGCCATACCCGGTATATGTATAATATTTATGAAAGTATAACTAATAGTCTGAATTCAAGTAGAATCTGTTCGTAATTTGTTGTGAGTGTCTGAACTGCCGACGAATTGCAGCACGAATTATCGTGTATTCGAATTCCCGTATGTTTCCTTCATAAGTACTTCAGTGAATGAGATTAAATTGAGTTATTGAAATTATAGATTATAATGGATACACTTTAAACGAAATCTAAATATTTCGCTGAAAATGAATGTGTCCCAATTTTCTCCTAATTTCAAATGATTAAGTTCTAGATTTTTTCACAAATTACTTTGCTGAACAATTGAAGTAAACGTTTCGCGAAGCCTCTGATTTTACAGCCGGATAAAAGGTTTAACTGTTTAGATTTGTGCCAACAAAAATTTAGCAGTTGAGTATAGAGAACAAAGAAAATCTTTATATACACTCCGGGAAGTCCCTGACAATTCGACAAAGCATGCACCCAACCAAAGAATTGCAAGGGACTTCCTGGACACCCTGTATATACATACAAGAGCGTAACTAGCTTCCAAAAGTTGGAGGGGAACAACTATAATGATGAAAAATCCTGCGATGAATTTCTGTAAGCATTTTCACAACTACCTTATGTATATCAAGTATATACTTAACATTAAAGGAAAACAATATATGCAATAATTAAAGATGAAAAATAACTAGATGTCTCATTAAAGTATCTATCACTGCAGTATTAGTACTGAATTAGTAATACTTTCCAGCATACTAATAGGACTAATATAATTAAAGATTTACTCATCATAGATTATTTCAAGAACTAAATATTTTCCTTCACGTAAGCTAACTTAGATCAGAAGTTGGGGGAGACAAAACCTATATTATCCCCCTCAGTTCAAAAGTTGGGGGGACATGTTCCCCCCCGTCCCCCTCGTTAGTTACGCCCCTGTATACACACTATTTAAATGGAAAGATTACCAAATCAACGTTTTGGAGCCCGATAAAGCCGACCGTAAAACCAGATGGTTGGCAGAACGTCTACTCTAATATTCAGAAAAAATTATTTGTGAAAACCTTGAAATTAATTATCTGAAATCAATAGAAAATTGGAACAAATTTGTGTTTAGTGAAATGTTTAGATTCCATTTATTATAATGTCTTGTAATGAGATATTATCTAAAATATATTCAAGAATATGTAATTATTGTCAACTATATACAAACCTTATCTTTAAAAGCTTATTACCCCATATACATTACCTTCTTCAGCTATATATTTACCCAAACTTTGGACAATCAAACGTATAATTAATATGCCACACACACACACACACACACACACATATATATATATGAAAACTTTGCCTTCACCAGAGTTCGAACCCATCATCTCTTGAGTAGAAAGTGAAGGCACTAACTACTACACTACGATGGGATAAGAATTCAACGTAACCTGTCATACATTTAAACAACCCAGGAAACGCGTAACACTTTCGCGTCCAAAGGTATTTTACTTGTTAAACCTCCCGCAATCGAGGTAATGACCAGCATTTCATTCAAACTATCTGGTGCAAAATTAGGGTTCCATAAATGAAATGTCGTGCACGAACAGGCACGATTTTTCATGATGAAAAAAATCGCCTCCAACATCAAGGAAAATTACGCTTCTTCATAAACGATATTCCATATATATATATATATATATATATATATATATATATAATTTTACTTATTGTGTTTTAGCATGAAGTTCAAACAATATCAAACAATATATATATATATATATATATATATATATATATATATATATATATATATATATATATATATATATATATTTTTTTTCGTTGTTTCATTGATTCAGTTTACTTTTGCTGAAACTTATTACTGAAAATACGAATTGAAAAGGATAGAAATATTATTATTATTATTATTATATTATTATTATTTACATTTAATTTCCAATATTCTGAATAGTTTTTTATTTTCAGTATTGAGTTTCTTAATAATAATTCTAGATAAGAATTTGCAGTATGCTAAGAATACTGTCTTCATTTTTTCTGCTGACGCGTTTCGTTCATATACTTTGAACATCTTCAGAGCTTTATACAGGGTGTCCCTAAAGTCTGGACACATAGGAAATATCAGTAACTATAACTAACTATATGTTATTATTATTATTATTATTATTATTATTATTATTATCTTAAATTCATGCAACTGAGGCCTAAGGTAGGCCCACATCGAATCAGCAACCCTGAGGTAGGACCAAATAGGACCTCCAAGTCCATAACTTATGGACTTGGAGGTCCTATTTGGTCCTACCTCAGGGTTGCTGATTCGATGTGGGCCTACCTTAGGCCTCAGTTGCATGAATTTAAGATAATAATAATAATAATAATAATAATAACATATAGTTAGTTATAGTTAGTGATATTTCCTATGTGTCCAGACTTTAGGGACACCCTGTATATAATTTTAAAGTAAAATGGGTTATATGTATATTTTTTGATTGTAAATTTGATACAATTTCAAATTAATTTAAGAATATTCGAAAGTTCATTAAATTTTATATTAATTTTTGGTTTTTTCATTTTACTGTAAAAGGCTTCGGCAATTTTAGTTTTTGTACATTAAGTGATGAGTAAGTATAAGATTTGAAAGTTTTGTGAGATATTTTTAAAATTTAATATTCTATGATCTACTCTGTAATGTTCGTTAATTTTACTTGGACGATATTTATGTTGGTATTTATGTTGGCGGAAGCATCTTAGAAGGTGCAGGAGGCCAGGCTGAGGTGGTATGGACACGTCAGGAGAAGAGAGGAGTATGTGGGGCGCAGAGTGCTGGAGATGGAGTTGCCGGGACGGAGAAGAAGAGGAAGACCGAAGACGAGATGGAGGGACTGTGTGGTGGCGGACATCAGGGAGAAGGACTTGGAGGAGGACGTGGTATACGACAGAGGAGAGTGGAGAAGACGAACCAAAAACAGCGACCCCATGTAAAGATGGGATAATAAGCTGCGGAAGAAGAAGAAGAAGAAGATATTTATGTTGGTATGCTCTCTTTTTAATGTGGTTTGTGGTGTAACCAATGTAAGTCGACGTACAGTCAACTACAGGACATGTAAATTGGTACACCACATGATGTTACTTATCAGGGTTTTTATTACGTGTCGAAAAATGGCTTGATAACTTTTTGTTTTTATAGTATATGTTAACATTGAGTTTTTTCTTTATCCATTGGTTTTATGTGCCTCTTTAATATATTGTTTAGACATTTTTCTTCATTTTTTAGTCTTGTTGGGTTTCTTGTTTCGATGTAAAATTTTATACCTGTATTTTTATTTTTATTTTCCTCCTCCTTATTTTTGTTATATAAATTTGTTAGAGTTCAGTTTATGATATTATCGATTAAAAATAGCGGAAAATCACTGTTTATTAGATTTGGCTTTATTCTCTCAATTTCTTGATTAAATAGTTGCCAACTTGAGCATATATTGAAAGCTCTGTGCACGAGTGTTTTAATTATTGATAGTTTATTTTTTTCTGGTGAGTATGAATTATAATTTAAATACGTTCCTTTCTCTGTTGGTTTAACATGTACACCAGTCGTTAAACATCCATTTTGACCAATGAATATATTAATGTCGAGAAAATAGAGTGTATTATTCAAGGAAGGTTCAAATGTGAATTTTAATTTACTTAGTTCATGAAGTCTTCGAATAAATAAAGGAATGTAGTTACTGTTTTTAAAAAGTATCAAGGTATCGTCGACATATCTCATATACAGTTTTGGGTTGTAGAAGTTGTTTTCTTTCATTATTTTATTTTCTAAGTTTGACATATAGAAGTCTGCGAAGGTAGGTCCTAATGGTGTGCCCATAGCAACACCATCTATCTGTATGTAGGTTTCATCACAGAATCTAAACGGAGTTTTTGTACAACACAAAATAAGTAATTGTTTCATATCTTCTTTTTCTAAAGTTGGTGCAATTAAATTTTGATTATTGTAAACATTGTCCAAAATTATTTCTATGGTTTCCATGACTGGTACATTTGTAAAAAGTGATTCCACGTCAAGAGAAACAAGTTGTTCTGCGTTGGCTATTTTTAAGTTAGATAATTTAGCTAGTGTTTCGGTTGTAGAATTTACAATAAAATTTTTGTTAAGATACTGTCTTATTATCTTATTTAAAAACTGAGCGATATCATGTGTGACAGTTCCGCTCATTGAGATGACAGGGCGTAATGGTGGATTAGTAGAGTTTTTATGACTCTTAGGTAGTCCATAAAGATGACCATCGTTATAACTTCCTGATCGTTTTAGTAATTTGGAGATGTTTACGTCATTTATTGAATTAGCAATTTTATTTATTTCATTTTTTGTTTTAAGTGTTGTGTTAATATTACAGTACATTTCGAAAATTTACTGTTATTGCTGACAATATCTCTTAATTTATTATTACATTCATTCTTGTTCAATATAACAGTACTATTACCTTTATCGGATTTTTTTATTATGATTTCATCATTGTTTTTAAGAGATGATATCGCGTCATATTCATTTTTTGTTAATTTTCCATGATTATTATTTTCAATAAATGAGATTGAAAAGGTTTTTAATTTCGTTTTAAGTTCATCATCATTAATCACATTTATTTTACCATTATGTTCATTGTATTTAATTTTTTCATAAAGTCTTTCGGTTTCAATTTGTTTTTCTATCTTTTTAGATGGTTTCCTAAGGCCAAAATTTAATCCTTTGTCAAGTATACTAGATTCGTGTTCATTAGGTTCATAATTTGATAAATTAGTCACTATTGATTCTTTGTTTTTCTGCATAATTGTTCCTCCATAAAGTTTGTGTAATTTATGTAAGTGTTTAAACTCAATGTCATCTTTGAATTCTCTTAAGCTTCTATTTAAGAATAAGATAGAAGAATAGAAGTGTAGATCTCCGGTTTCTTTTCTGAAAAGTGAAACATTTTTAATGGATTCTTTTTTAAGGTCGATTAATTTATCTTTCTGTTTCACAATTTCGCGTTTGAGAAGTTGCGTTTTGAAATTTTGAAATTTTCTGTAGACCATAAAATATTAAGTTTGAAAAATATCTCACAAAACTTTTAAATCTTATGCTCATCACATAACGTACAAAAACTAAGATCGTCAAGATCGTACTGGGGGTAAGGGGATGGACGCATCACTTACATACGTAAAAGCATTAGCTACACTGATGCTACCCAAAACATTACAAACACAATCCAAGCAGATAACACGATAGAAATACAGGCAGTTAACATTAAAACACGCGCAAAACACAACACCACACTAATCAACATTTACATCCCACCAGATAGTTCACCTCAGGTGCCAGCCAATTACAATCCACAGTTACACAATCTGGCCTCTCTCACTAATGTCATCTTAGGCGGAGACTTCAACGCCAAAGACACTAGTTGGTACCTGCACAACCAAAGCAACACAAGAGGCGCCAACATAGCCACACAACTAAACAGCCTCTTCATTCTTAAGAATACAGAAGAACATACACACATACGACATCAAGCAGGATACTCAAACTCCTCCCCAGACATAACGTTCTGTTCCCCCTCACTAGCAACACATACACAATGGAGAACAGAAAAACAACTGTCATCAGAAAACCTGCCCATCATCATTACAACACATTCTACATACACTCTGCCCCAACAGCCTTAGGCACACTTACAGAAATTACAAGAAAGCTGATTGGGAACAGTTCAAAATACAGACTGAGGAACAATTCACCACATTAAACAGCACACCCATCATAAACATCAGTACAACACTCAAGACATTTAATCAGATCATCAGTAATGCAAACAAATACATACCCAAGGGCAACATTAGGAAATACAACCCAAATTACACTCGAGAAATAGCCCACCTCATAAGGCAACGTAACAACCTCAAATATAACACACAAACACCACACACAGAAGCCATAAAACAGCAGATACAACAGCTCAACACAGAAATAAACAACAAACTCAAAGAAAAACAAACAGAAATATTCAGGGAATTCATAACAACATTAAACCACTCCATAGATGCATCCATGCTATACAAGACTATAAACATCATTACCCACTCTAACAGTGGCATTCACACCTCACACGCGGCTATCTGTCGCAGCCAAAATAATATCCCAACATACACACAACAAGCTAACATTCTAGTTAATCACTACGCAAAGATAAGCCACTTAAACAGAGACAACAACCAGAAACAAGCAGACAGACAAACAGCCAGACACAAGACGACCATTTCACACCCTTCAATACAAACCAGACCACAAAGATCATCAAAAACATTAAGAATTCAAAAGCTCTTGGACCAGACAACATATCTAACATACACCTTAAACACTTGGGCCCACAAGGAATACTAGCTCTCACAAATATCAGCACATATTCATACCAACACTGTATTATTCCTGACATATGGAAACATGGTAAAATTATTACACTCCTCAAACCAAACAAAAATCCAACAGAACCAGCTTCCTATAGACCCATTACTTTACTATGCACACCTTCCAAAGTAACAGAAAGACTAATCTTACAAATCACCAACCCACACATTCCACTATCGCCTACTCAACATGGATTTAGATCTCACCACTCAACCACGACATTACTCACTAACCTCACGCAACACATCATGGATGGCATCAACTCCAGACGACCAGCTCAACGTACACTATTAGCAACAATAGACATTAGTAAAGCACTTGATGTTATCCCACGTTTCCTTCTCATAAACAAAATACTCAACACAAATATGCACAATAACAACAAAAGGTGGCTGAGCAACTATCTTTCAGGAAGATACTCACATGTCACATTTAATGGCAAGTCATCCAAAAACAAGCTCTTTCCGAACAGGGTCCGTCAAGGCTGTGTTCTCTCACCAACACTGTTCAACTTATACATGCATGACATTCCAACACCCATAGATAACAAGCTTACCTAATCATCATATGCAGATGACATCACTCTAACATCCACCCACAACAACATCGACACCGCTACAAATAACCTACAAACAAACATAAACAGTATACAAGACTGGCTCACACACAACAGACTCAAAGTAGCACCCACAAAATCAACCATCACCTTGCTTACAAACAACACAAAAGAACACCAGGTAATTCCACAGGTTACACTAAACAACATCAACATTCCACACACTCACAGGACCAAAATACTTGGGGTCACATACGACACATCATTATCTTTTGCAAACCACATTCAGGACATTAAAAACAAATATACGTCAAGACTTAACACGCTTAGGGTACTAACAGGCACAAACTTTGGACACCAGCAGGAAACAACATAACTCATATACAAATAATATATTCGCTCAGTTATGGAGTATGCTAGCCCATGCTGGGCACCCATTATCTCAAACACACACATAAACACCTTACAGACAATACAAAACAACGCACTTCGTATCATTACAGGATGCACTCAAACAACACCAATAGAACACCTGCACACAGAAACAAAAATACTGAAAGTTAGGGAACATTTAGACATGAGGGGAACACAATTCATGGCAGCAGCGACAACTAACCCACAACACCCTTGCCACAACATGTACATTGTACAATCATGCACCAACACCTCGCACCATTAAGGTAACACCAGAGAGACATTATAACCAAATACTCCATTCCATACCACGCCCCACAGACATAACACAGTACAGAAAACACATACACACACACACACACACCTAACCCACAAAGCACTGACACGACTCGGTCCGAATGCGGTCCTAGGTGCGAAGCCGCCACCCATTAACAGGTCAGAGATCAGCCTAAGCAGATCGGATCGAGTTAACTTAGCACGATTCCGATGTGGACATCACCCCAACTTACGGACATATAAACACAGACTAGACAACTCCATAGACGACACCTGCCACCTGTGCCAGGACACACCACAAACAATTGAACACATTATGACAGACTGTACCGCTCTAGCACAACAACGAACACAACATCACTAGTGCGCTGAACCTCTGGTCCACTCCGGAGAGGGCGATTGGTTACCTGCGTGCCGCCGGCTTGCTCGATCAGGGTGGGCTGATCGGCTAAACAACAACAACAACTACTAAAAATTGCCGAAGCCTTTTGCATTAAAATGAAAAAACCCGAAAATTAATATAAAATTTAATGAACTTTCGAATATTCTTAAATAAATTTGAAATTGTATCAAATTTACAATAAAAAAATATATATATAACCCATTTTACTTTAAAATTATATATAAAGCTCTGAAGATGTTCAAAGTATATGAACGAAACGCGTCAGCAGAAAAAATGAAGACAGTATTCTTAGCATACTGCAAATTCTTATCTAGAATTATTATTAAGAAATTCAGTACTGAAAATAAAAAACTATTCACAATATTGGAAATTAAATGTAAATCCTTTATAAAGACATAGGCTGATATCGACTTTCTATTATTATTATTATTATTATTATTATTATGAAATATAAATAAATGTTCAATTTACATGTTTATGTTCAATAAAAATTATTTCCAATAAATGTTTAACAATGTAATATTGCTGTTTTACTTTGCCTGTATTAGTGTAAGTAATTAAAGAGAAAGTTCAGATAGTTACGGTGAATTAACAGACAGAAAAGAACGTTTCAATACGAGTGAAGGAATTTAAAAAGGAACGAAATTGCCATCGAATCTTCGTAAAGTTAAAAGTCTTTTTTGAGAAACTATACACAATTTCATTATAGAAAATAATCTAAACTAAAATGTGAAGGTTTCAGAAAAGATTTTGGAACGAAAGAGCAAAATTTATTTTAATTTCTCAATAGACGGATGGTTAATCGATGGACAAAGGTTTTTCCCCCTTCAATTTATAAGAAAAGTCACCCGACTACATCTAAATTACCCTTCTGAGAGAGACATTTGCTGACGCTTTTACTCGAATCTATATGAGGAAGAGGCATCAAAGAAAGGCTCCAGATTTATAGACCTGATCAGTATCAAAGCTTTTTCGAAAATGCAACTCCTAAGCTCGTAAATATTGGTGAGTAAGCGAGTTACTCATTTTATTTCGATAAAGCTGCGGAACTTTACACGACTCGTGTACCTGATTTATTTAGAAAAAGGACTGAAACCCGTATAAACTACAAAGAAGAGAAAACTAAAAATAGAAGAGTGAGGAATTCCCGAATGTAACTAAGTTTTCTCTCTGCTTCAAGTTGCATTAACTTCCACAACTCGAGTGCATTATTTTTCACGTTCAAACTTGAAGTTGTTACCAGAGATTTTTAAGAGCTTTGCCATGCAGACACTTTCTGTAAACTTAGCTTTGACAGAACTCTGAAAGAAAAGCAGTGAGAGAACACCAACAAAGAGGCTTTTAAGGACTTAGATTAGAACCATGTTTTGCTTTGCTCTCTCTCTCTCTCTCTCTCTCTCTCTCTCTCTCTATATATATATATATATACATACACACTTACTTTAGGTTACTTTAGGTGAGTTTGAACGACGGTTCAGGATCGACCTGCCGTCCCGCCTTATTTGCGGGATTTGGTGAAGGAGGGAATTGCTGCCTGATCGCCTCCTGCCCTCGTAGCCAGTCAAGCTGGCTGGTCAGGGACTTTGCACAGGAATCTGTCCAGCTGGTTCAGTGTGCTGGAGATTCCTCACTTCTTTTGGTATGATATTGAAAAGCTATGGGCCTCGTATTCTGAGGGTATTTTCCATCCTCGTTTGCGTGGCCCTTTGTTTCACCGCAGCTGGGACCGTACAAAATCTGTCTCTTCTCTCATTCCAGTTTGTTTCTATTTCATTTCTAAGGTTAGGAACAGAGCCCTCAAGTATTTTCCATATGTATATTATTGTGTACCGCTCGCGCCTTCATTCGAGAGAGTAGAGTTCCAGGGATTGTTATCGAGACCAGTAGTCTTTACCTTCCGTTTCCTCTATCTTGGACGTAAAAGTCCTATGTATAGCTTCAATGTTCGCAATGTCTTTTTTTCTGTGTGGGCTTGTGAGTACTGAGCAATACTCAATTATTGGTAGGGCTAGACTCTTCCATAATTTGAGCATGATGTTTGTTTTTCTGCTGCGGAAGCTCCTCCAGATGATTCCCATTATTTTTCTAGCCGTTGTAATTTTGATGTTATAGTGCTCTCTGAATTCTGCATCCGACGACATTATTACTCCAAGATCCCTGACTTGTGGATTTGATGTTATCTGTTTGGCTTGCAGAGTTTTGTACCCTTTTTTCTGTAGCTCCTTGTTATTACCATAACTTAGAAGTTGGAATTTTTCTTCGTTGAACTTCATATTGTTGTCTTTTGCCCATTGGAAAAATGTTTCAATGTCAACTTGTAATTTTCTTATGTCACCTTCGTTCAATATTTCTTTACATATCTTTGTGTCATCTGCGAAGCATGATACAATACAATAATACAATACAATAATATCTGCATCAATATCTGCAATCATTATTATGAACAGCAAGGGAGCTAATACTGTCCCTTGTGGGACAGAGCTCACAACTTCCGAGACTTCCTATTTAACTCCGTTTACCACCACTCTTTGTGTTCTTTGCGTCAAGAAATTAAATATCCACCTTCCTAGCTTTCCAGTAATTCCTGTATTCTTAAGTTTGTGTGCTATGATTCCATGGTCATATTTATCGAAGGCTTTTGCAAAGTCCGTATATATCACATCTATGTTTTGTCCTCGACACAATGTTTCTAATATTTTCTCCTGGTGGTCTAGCAGCTGTGATAGGCATGATCTTCCCGCCATGAAGCCATGTTGATTTGGGTTGTATAAGTCTTTTTCTTGTAGGTAGTAGGTAGTTTTGCCTCTAATTATACGTTCAAAACACTTTTATAAGGTGTGAGGTGAGAGCCACTGGCCGATAATTCTTGGACATTGCTCTGTTACCACCTTTAAATAGGGGGGCAATGTTCGCGTTCTTTAAGGGGAGTGGAATTTGTCCTGTGTCGAGTGATTTCCTCCATAGTAAGTATTGTGGTTTGGCACTCTCTTTACATTTCTTCAGAAACGTAGCACTCCATGTGTCTGGCCGTGGCGCTGAATTGTCCCGCATCTGTGATAGGGCCGTAATTACATCTCCTTCCTGAACTCGAAGTCCATTAATAAGTTTGTGCCGGAATTTGTTCTTGGTTGATTTGTATCTATGTCGAAAAATTGGTCTGGGTTTTCCACTTCCATCTCGGACTTAGGGGTGCTAAACACAAAGTTAAATTGTTCCCTAAGCAGTTCGCTTATTTCTTTCGGGTCATTTGTGTGTTCAGCCTCCCCGTCTATCAACGGACCAATACTCTTCTTACATTGCATTTTTCTTTTCGCAAACGTGTAGAAGTATTTTGGGTTATTTTTATGTTTTCTGCTACCTTGTTTACCTCTTCGTTTGTCTTATGTATGAATGTTTGCTTTAGGTCCATTTCTATTTCACCAAGTTTCCTCTCTAGTTTGAGTCTCTTTGCATCAGTTCTGCATCTGTGGAGATGTTTTACGGTTTGTCTTCGTTGCCTGAATAGTGTCCTGATTTTCCTCTCGTGCTTGCTACGTTTTCTTTCCTGTCTCTCTGGCATATGTTTCAGTATTATAGGTTTGGTTTCAGTCTCTATTATACATAGTACTTCTTGTGGAGTCTTCTCGCGAAGTAGCAATTCCCAATTTACCTCCTTTAAATCTTTATTTACGTTTTCCCAATTTACTTTCTTTGAATTTATGTTTCAGCGCGTTCGGAACTTTCGCCGCCGGACTTTTCGCCGCCGGACTTTTCGCCGCCGGACTTTTCGCCGCAAGGAATTTTCGCCGCCGCAAAAGAATTTTAAAAAATAAAAAATAAGTTGACGATTGGTTAGGTTAAGTCGTAATATTTTCGTTAGTTTTAACGTTTTATTTGATGGATTCATTTAAAAAATGTCTCCTAAAGATCCTAGCGTAGTTTACGTTTTGTACTTTTGCAACATATCCATATTCTTTTGCCTCCATTTTCTAATATTTCTTGATAAAGTTGCAATTGATGGCATTAGATAACAACCTGCAATTTTTAAAAAATAAAAAATAAGTTGACGATTGGTTAGGTTAAGTCGTAATATTTTCGTTAGTTTTAACGTTTTATTTGATGGATTCATTTAAAAAATGTCTCCTAAAGATCCTAGCGTAGTTTACGTTCTATTATGTACTTTTGCAACATATCCATATTCTTTTGCCTCCATTTTCTAATATTTCTTGATGAAGTTGCAATTGATGGCATTAGATAACAACCTGCATCATCTAGGCTTGCAGAAGCATCGGCAATTAGTGATCTTGCAGATAATTGGGAGTTGGTAGCAGTCGTTTTCATACTTGCTATTGTGGCGTACACTTTAGGCTTTGATGGGTTTGCAGAATGACTATGCTCACCAAATGTTTTGCAAATTACTATTTTAGCGTCACACTTCCAATACGATTTTATAAAATTTTGACAGTATCTGTTATTGCATGTGCAGTATCACTTTAAACCATCAAAAATGGTTTTTAAAAACCTAAGGGTTCAAAACCTTTGAAATACATGAAATCACTTATTTAAGAGAATAAATAAATGAAAATTTCCGTCATCCAAACCCGACGTATTAGAGAGGTCAGAAAATTTGGTAGGCTTATATTTATATATCTATACAAATTATATATTTTGCGGCGAAAATTCTTTGCGGCGAAAATTCCTTGCGGCGAAAATTCCTACGGCGAAAAGTCCGGCGGCGAAAAGTCCGGCGGCGAAAATACCTAGATTGATGTTTCAGCCTTCAAATATTTCATCTGCCTCTCCAGGATGCGTTTTTCGACCTCTGGGTGCTAACTTCAATTGTATATCGATTAGGTTATGATCGGAGAACTTTGTGTGCGTTAGTTTTTTATTATTATCTCGTTATTTGTCAAGATTAAATCCAAAACGTTCTCTTTTCTCGTGGCTTCACAGATTTCCTGGGTAAATTGCGTAATGTTCCATAATATCTAATAGCATTGTTGCTAGGGTTCTATCATCTTTAGTAATGTTGCCATGAAACATCTCGACATATATAACTTCGTCATTTTTCTTCCATGTTATGAATGGGAAATTAAAATCTCCGAAAATTAGAATATTTGTTGCTGGAATTTCAAGTAATTTTAATATGTTTTCTATTTTATTTGTAGCAAATTGGAATTAACTTTTTGTGGTGTTTGGTGGTCTGTAGATGTTCATAATGGTTAGGTTCAGTTCTTTCACTTCTAATATAATAACTTCGACTGTGCTGTTTGATTTGTTTACCTTCACTTCACACGTGTAGGTGTTTTTCACGTAGATGCAACACCCTCCCCCATCGTCTAGCCACTCTATCTGCTCTGTGTATGTTGTAGTCCAGCAATGCTAATTCAGTATCCTCGATACAGTTTTCACAGCCTTTTTCACATTTATGCAAGTGTGTTTCCGTTAGGCATATAATTTCTATGCTGGATTCGATAGCTAAATTCTGTAAATATTGTAATTTGCAGCCTGCATGGTCCGTGGAGAGGCCTTGAATATTTGTGTATAAAACATTTATTGGGTTTCTAATTTCCATGTTCAGTTTTCCTATAGAGTGGTCGTTTCCAGGTCGATGCCAGTTCCTGTTTGGTTGCGGCACTTGATACCACTGTGGTTGTATTATCGGTGTGTGGTGTTGGATAGAGGGGTGATGTATGTAATGATGTGGGGAATATACCTGCGGAGTCCTGTCCTTTCTTGTTAGCAGGGCAAGCTGTGCTTTTATCATTCTCATTTCCTCTAAAAAATTTGTTTCCTTGCTCCTGTTGTTACTTCTAATACGGATAGAGTGTGTTCTTCCCCGTTCTCTTCTTTGGGTACCGTTTATGTGAAAATATGGGCACTCTATATTTAGGCATTTTCTCTCTGTCAGTGACTGTCTGCACATAGGAGGGTGGAAAAAGTGGCAATTTTGTCTGTATCTGCATCTTCCATTCCTCATCATATCGAAGCATTTTGTTCGATGACTGTACCTGCAGTTTGCTCTATATATGCACGACCCTATTTTGTAGTATTCACATATGGCCCGTCGTTTAATCTCCTTACCAGCCCTAAGTGATTCAATTGCTCCGCCACCACTTCTTCCCTACTCAGTGTTTTTTTTTGTCTTCGACGAGTTTTCATTAGTGTTCTTGGTATCCTTCTCTTTCTCCTTTGTATTCCTGGTATCCCTCTCTTTCTCTTCTGTGTTCCTGTTATCTCTCTCTTTGGCAGGGGATATTTCATTCTTTGAGGCTACTACTTTTGCATCACCCTGTAGCGTAGCGGCTGTAGTGTGCTTTCCTGTATTGTGTTGTCCTGCGCCTCGTGTTCCTGCTGTAGCGTGCTTTCCTGTATTGTGTTGTCCGAGCCTCGTGTTTGTTTATGTCAGCGTTTCCTGGTGTTTTCTTGTCATCTGTCATTAAACATGTATTGCCCATTTTCATTGCTCTTTGTACCATATTCTTAATTTTTTTCATGCATGTGATGCACAGGAAGCCATAAATGCCTATGATTTGTTATTTATTCTATTCATCATTTTCTTGTCTTTTCCATCTAAGTTCATAGGGTACATTCGTAGTGTTTAAAGGTATTGCACAGAATGCATTTTAAGCCCGTGGCCTGGTTCGCTTCATTTTTGCAATCGCAGAGCTGGTGCGTAGCGCATTCCATTAAACATTCAGCTTTCTGAATTTACCGCAGTTTACACACTTCATATTTTTTGCCGTTCTTTCCTTTATTCTTTCCTTTATTCTTTCCTTTCTGCTTTCTTTATTCTTTATTATTTATTATTCTTTATTCTTTCTTTATTCCTTTATTCCCTTATTCTTTCCTTTATTCTTTCCTTTCGTTCGCCTCTTTTCTTCTCACTTCTCATATTTCGTCTCGTAAATTTGACCTTCCCGTTTTATGGCTCTTTCGAATTTTCTCTGACCTTCTTTCCCTGTATAGGCCTAATGTAAAAGTCTCAAGGGCTGATTTTCCGTTCGAGTTATTTTCAAATTATGTTTCAATTGATGTTGTTTTTCTTTCAACACGCTATATGTCACCGGCTTTCGCTTAATAAATTATTACCGCGAATTCACTGATGTTTAACACACACACACTGGTATAAGATAGCATTTACCGCTCAACTTATGACCACTAGTTATTTCGATATTACACAGAGCGAAAACAAAACGTCCGTACACGACGAGATAACCTAAAGTAAGTAAGTATATATATATATATACAGGCCCGGATTTAGCTATAGGCGAACTAGGCGATCGCCTAGGGCCTCGCGCCAAAGGGGGCCTCGCTCAAGCCGTTTTGCGCGTTCTGTTCAAGTGATATTAATGATTTAGAACTCTATGAAGAACTTAAAGTACTTTGCAGGTTTATACCTGAGAAAACAGATCTCGGAAATGCCTTTGTTTATATAGTGCAAAAACAACTAAGTGAGATTTATCCTAATGTTTATGTTGCACTTCGAATAGTATTAACCATCCCAGTTACTGTTGCTTCGGCTGAAAGAAGTTTCTCGCGTCTCAAACTTATTAAAACATACTTGCGTTCCACCATGTCTCAAGCGAGATTGCAATCATTAGCTATGTTATCAATAGAAAACGATATAACAAATTCATTAGAGTATTCTCAATTAATTGAACAGTTTAGCTCGAAGAAAAGTAGAAAAGCATTGCTGTAATATTCAAGGAGCATCTGAATCAAATATTAAAGCATTAATATTTAGCCTGATAAGTCGATCGCTCACTATTATAAAAAATGAAATGTCAACATCTCTTATACATCACATATGAAAAACGTTTGTATAATATGGAAAGTCATTACCTATAATATTATATAAATCTTAGAAATCATTGTCTTATATTTTCGATACAAATCTTGATTCATATTATAATTTATACTTATTTGTATGGTTTATTTATATTCCTTATACAATTTCCATGCGTAATTATTTTGGTTTGGTTTAATTTTTAAGTGCTGGCATAGTTCTGTCTATGCGGGATTCTAATATTGCTGGTATAGTACCGATAATTAAGTCCATATTTTCATATATATAGGCCTAGGGCCTCGCAATTTCTAGATCTGCCTAGGGCCTCGCAACTTCTAGATCCGGCCCTGTATATATATATATATACACTGTATATTAAGGTGGTCCTCATATTACCTTAAAAAATGAACTTCGGAATTTTCCACCTCCCACCATCCTCTCTTGTACTCCCTCTATAAATATTAAATCCTACCAAAAAGTTTGGCAATCGATGAATATTTAGGGTATGCTCAACCCAATTCTATTTTGCTGTTATATGCACTTAATTTGTATTACATGGTAATACCGTTTACTGACACATTTCTTTTGTTTCAGCAAGTATGGCAACTTCTACTCACAGCAAGAGCGATGTGTTCTTCCTTAGTTCAACCAGGGAAGATCTCACTGGCACGAAGTTACCCTGTATTGGGGATGTTCTCAGGTTTTACCTCCACAAAGTGAAGACAGCGAACACCAAACATGAGGCTGCTGTCTGCACGTTGAAGGAGGTGCAGATGTTCTGGGACAGAGCCCGAATTCCGATTCATCGCATCGACCTTGTGGTCAAACAGCTCGAGGAAGTGGTGAAGAAGTGGGAAGGACTAAAAAAGAACAAAGACAGGCGGACAGTAGTAGTATGACCGCAAAAGGAGAGAGTGCGATTCAATTGCAAATGTTGATCAATGTTGCAAAGGGGAGAAGTTGGGACGGCCTCACCCCCGAAAAGGGTATACCTAACTTAAGAGAGGGTTTTTGAGGGAGAAGCTGGGACGGCCTCAACCATCAAAGGGAAACCTCACCTAAGCCCTAACCTAAGAAAGAGAGAAGAGTGTTCGCCTGGCTCCTGCCAGACGCATATTGAGAGTTCATCCGAGCGCCCGCTCTCGTATAAGTTCTTAATCAGCCAGTTGGCTTAATCCGCCAGTTGGCTTAGAAGCCTTCTTAGAAGGCGTAAATGGCCTGTTCAGGTGTACATTTTTAGGGTCGAGTTGCCAGATTGTGCTATTTATTTAATTAAAGCATATATTCTGGCTTTCCGCCAGATGGCTTAACCGCCAGTTGACGTAGAAGACCTAGAAGGCAGGTGTATATATATTAACTTTTCAGCTGCCAGATTGTGCTATTCAGATATTTTTGACAGTTGGCTAAGAAATCCGTCAGCCGTTTTAGAAGGCAGCCATTTGGTATAACTAAATAACATCGTTTACAACCAAAAAGATTAAATAAAACACCATTACATCCATCATTCTGTTTATTTAGACGAATTATTGGAATCAATTTCACAAAATATATAGAAAATAAATATACAATCAAACGATCTAATATATGCAATAAAAACTAATAATAATATAAGAAATACGAACGAAGAATATATATATATATATATATATATATTATATATATATATATATATATATAATCTAATAATACAAAACGATGGGGTATAACCATCAATATAACATTAAAGGAATATATATATATATATATATATATATATATATACCTATATACAATAATATTAAATAATTAAATATATTGAAAATAATATACAAAACGATGGAGTATAATCATCACCATATTAGTACAGGAAATATATATATATATATATATATATATATATATATATATATATGAGGTTCTAAAATAAATTCCGCTCGATTAGAAAATGGACGATAGATAATAGAATAACGTCAAGATAATGAGAAATAGTTTAAAAATGTTGCAAAATATACGCGGCGACAGGTTCGCACATGTTTTCTCACGATGCAGAATGATACAGAATGACATAGGCTAGTGTAGGATTAGGCTAATGAGCATTTTCTCCGCATGATTCGTCACAAGCGAATCTTCAACATCGAATCGATATTTGCACATCACTGCATTCACAGCAACTGCAGGCACCGTTTTTTAATCGGATCGTCACTGGAGATGAAAAATGGATCCTCTATAATAATATTAAGCATCGACATCAGTGGCTTAGCCGTGAAACAAAGCCTGAACCTCAGCCAAGGAATGGACCTCATCCAAAGAAAATTTTACTCTGCGTTTGGTGGGATATGCAAGGAATTATTCATTTTGAGCTTCTGCCAGATAACAAACAATCACAGCTGAAGTCTACTGCCAACAACTCCAACGATTGAAAATGGCATTACAAGGAAAACGTCCTGCATTAATTAATCGCAGAGGTGTTCTATTTCACCAGGATAACGCGCGCCCCCACACTGCTCGAATCACTAGTGCCCAATTGGAGGCATTTGCTCTGGAAAAAATGCCTCATCCACCTAATTCTCCGGACATCGCACCTTCAAACGACAACACCACCTAGCTGGACAAAAGTTGCAATCCAGCGAAGCTATCGAAAACAAAGTGATCGCGTTTTTTAACTCGAAACCAAGGGATTTCTTCGAACGTGGCATAAAAATCTTTTCAACAGGCGGGAGGAGGTTATAGTAAAAGGGAATTATATTGATGATTAATTTGTCATTATGTAATTTAATTTTTGTTGTGAATAAACTAAAAATTCGAGCAAATTTGTCCTTATAAGTCATTTAATTTTTGTTCTGAATGAACTAAAAAATCGAGCAGAATATATGTTACAACCTTATATATACACAATTATATTAAATAATTAAATATATTGAAAATAAATATATATCAAAATACTTTATGTTCTACTGCGCAAAACTCTAAACTCACACGTAATCGAGTCTACAGCAGCATCGTTATTGCTTTGCACTACGCGGGAAATACGACTTAACATTATTTCACTGCTGAAGTTATAGGGATACCTATACTCAATATAAATGGCCTTTATATCGTTCAATACTATTTTTGTGCCCACTTTACATTCGGGTGGTAAGCTCCCTTTAAACACAGCTAGAATACACTCAAAAGCACGCACAAAGAGGGCATCGTTAGCTATCACGTCATTATTAAATACAAGTTTATAAACACTCCTTTCCAATCGAGGGTTTTTCCTTACCGACCCGTGAACTCTTCTTCACTCTGCATAGCGACATTTGAAATAATCTTCCAAGTCGTAACGACAGCTACTCATTATATAGAGATACAATTCTTCAGGGTGAACAGTGTAGGCGAGCTCTGCCCTGTACCAGGGGCGTTTTTAAGACTTCAAACTACTCGGTGCAATTTTTGTAAGGGGGCCCTATTTCAACTGTTTGTACTGATCAGCTATAAAAATTCGAATTTATTTTAATTTTAAAATGTTCACAATTTTAATATTCAATGTACCAGAAATTAACACACCTATAGAATGATAAAAAACAGAGCTCTTAATGGTTATGCACTTTATTACTAGCTTGTAAATTTTTGGAGAAAAACCTTTCACAAAAATAATTGATAATAATCGATCTGTTTTTCTTAAAAAGGATACATTACACAGATCCTACATTTAAGATAAATATAATTTTTTCAGTTCTTTTATGGTTATGGTGTTTAGTAGGCTTGTAAATAACACAAAGTGTACTGTATTTTCAGAAAATAAATAAAAATAATTTAAAACAAGCAATTTCCTTTTTTGAAAAAAGTTATAATTATAATATTTATTTATGAAAACTCATTGGAGTCACAATTTATTTGCCATCTCGTCCTCAAGTTTTAAAAATTTAGCATCCTAACATTAACAGAGTAAAAAATTATAGATACTTGTATTTCAAAAGTAAATAGGTTGTTGTCTGAGAACAAGTATCCAATAAACAATCTACAAAAAAATACTACTCAACACGAACTCCTCTACGCGATTTCTCCAGAGGAATTTGCTGTACTATGTCACGTTCAATGCTTAGTATAGCCAAGTCAGAAGTTCTTTTAGTTGACATTGTGTTTCTTAGGTAAGTCTTCAATCTTCGCAAGACACTAAAAGAACGGTCAGCACTTGATATTCCAATAGGCAAAGTCACAAAAAGTCTGAAGAGCAATTCAGTGTTTGGAAAGATGTCCAACATTCTTTGCTCTATTAAATATTCTAAGTAACCCAAAACCCCACGATCAAGGCAGGCATCACCTTGGGAAGAGTAAAAGTCTTGAAACTGTGCTAATTCATCAATCAGAGCAAGAGAGAGGAAGTCAAATTTATCACAAAAATTTTGAGACGCTCTTTATATCCCTTCAACTTGCACCATTTTGAAGTGACAGGGATTGAGAAAACCAAAACAGTCTGTAACTTCTTTTAATCCCAGTATTCTTTCATTTAGTCCATTTATCATTCCATCAATGGTTTGGAAAATGACTTCGATCTTAAACCGAGTATCAGGGTCTTTGATGGGCTCATCTTCAACCATCTCACCATGCATTCTTTTCTTTCTTCTCATTCTCTTTTCAGAAAGAAGCATTTCACTGGGCGCCATGTCTGATTGTGACCATTCAGTAGCTGGAGATTTTTTTATGTCTTCAAATGATGAATCAGATCTCAATGCTTGCAATTTCTGGTTAGCTTTTTCCATGAATGAAACCACCTGAAACATATCACTTTCTTTTTTCTGAAGAAGTTTAGAGGTGACATGAATGATTTGTAACACTTCATTCCAAAATACCAGTGAGACCAAAAATTCAAAATTTAAGTTCTGAAGAAGTGATATAGCTGATGAGATGATGAGACGTCCGAGTTGTCGTGTTTCAACTGAACCAAATATTCTAAACAACAGATGACATTCTTAAAGTTCATAAGAAGTGCACTTGTTGCTTTAGCTCTAAAAGACCATCTTGTTGCTGAGAGGGCTTTCAGTGTTGTAATGCGGTTTTGGAGTTGACCTGCGTCATCATCACCACTTGAGGTATCATCTTTGCTTGAAAGCACTTCATCGAAGATTTTAAAGGTATTAAGTATTTATTTATCTATATTTTTTATTCCTTGGGGGCCCGCAGCAAGAGGGGCCCGTTGGTGAGATGCACCAAACGCCCCTGCCCTGTACCGCTCAAGTCTTTTGTACCAAAGTTCGGGATATTTTGAAGAGTCTAAACCTTTTAAATAATCATCCAGCTCTAGACCATTCTCGCCTTGTTCATTCCTACATTCGATAAAGCCGTCGAGCAGAGAGGTGTATGCGTATTCAAGAACCGTGTCAAAATAAATCATATCCGTAACACGAGCGTCTAATATAGGCTTCAGCTTGCGGAATCCGACAATTTCAAACATTCTGTCGAGGATGAAACGGTTTCGCGTAAGGACAAGAACGTTATTATCAGATGCATTCTTCCACATCAGTCGTATATCAATGCATGGCTGATCGTTATTTCTACACAACATACAAACAACGGCATATGAGGGGGCATCAGTAATCTGTTCTCTTCTTGTACCTATACCTGCAGGTATTTTATAACGGTCCTCACTCCACTTCTCAACTATCACGAAGACTCTATTCATCTCCTCAACACTTAAATAAATAACATTACGTTTGTTTGCTTGCCTGCAAAACGTTTCAAGTACATAGTTAATGGTACCGGTTTCTCGTCTGAACACGCGCAATGACTTCGTCACGGACACATCGTACGAAGCATTGAGAATGCTTCTCAAAGAAAGTTCCATCGTATTCGAGGAGAGCACGTCCAGTCGGTTCAAGCTCTGAGATGACTATGAGTCACGGGTAGGCGGATCGGTTCGATGGGAGGAGCGAGTCACACCATAAGCTGATGAAACATGTACGGCGCTGTTCCGACGTGAATACTTGTATCCCGTTATAGAGGGTAGACTTTTTGGGAAATTTTCCGGTACATGAAGCAATATCGGTTTTAATGTTTTATCATTCCCACTCACCAGAATGCGCACCAGACATTTTCGCTTAGGGGGAATTTCACGAACTAACACATTTTATTCACAAACCGGTGCACCATTTGAGAGAAACATGTTACCGTATCTTTCCCTTGTGTTTAACGATCGATACTCGTCTCTAAATTCTATCAAAAACTTACACAGGCCTTTAGCCACAATCTCACTGCGAACCTCGTCGTGATATATATGAATGTAGTGATAAAAGTACTTTAGTGAGTCCATGATGACAAGGTTTACGTTCTTCGCCGCAGGGTACGCGTACTCGGTGTGATGCAGCATGATACAATACCGCCTGTCACACCACTCTTCAACGAGACACATTATCCATACCCGCTGCTTCTCTTCTGCACCCGTTGTTTCTTTCACCTCACGGTATATGTACGCTTTTATACAGTTTAGCCCTACAACGTAGTTCATCACATCGTTTGTGCTGCGAAATCCGGCAGTACTCTCGCCAGAATATCCATAGAGTATTTGAACATCTTGTTCCCTCGCTCTATTCAATGTATCCTTAAAAGTCTCAAAGGAAGGGTGAAGGGTAGGAAGTCTTTCAGGATCCACTACATCTCCCGGCGTTATCGAATACCACTTCATAAACGTCGAACACGCAATATCAAAAGTAGCCATCACTATTTTTCGTCTACGCGAGAAAATACACGTCTGAGCTCAAAGGTTTGCAGAGGTCAACTGAGCACGCAGGGATAGAGATATGCTCAGGTAGTGGCAGGAGTCACGGGGCCGATCTTATAGTGGGCAGAGCTTAGGATTGTACACACGCACGCACGCAAAGGAGAAAATGAAACCTTAATTGAAGCAAATATATGTAATAATTAATCATATCGTTAACAATACACATATATATAAATACAATCAAGGATTAAAGTATCCAAAAGGTACGACATCATAGGTACCAGACCCCTGGTAACGTTTCCTATAGGTGTTACGGCATATCTTCGTGCCCCTAAGTTCCTTCACACACCCGAGTTTCTGCGCCCGAAAATTGTGGGTCCCCAGAGTCAGTTGGGGTGGCTGGTCGCCCTCATCTTCCAAGCACACTAGAACTCGCCGGTTCGCATGGTTAAGCGTGATATCCTTAGCCTTCGCGATATATTTCATATCCTCCCCACCCTCACCCTTACCCCATAGGTTTTTGGCCCTGTTGATACAAATGAGTCAGCGTATGCACCATCACCGTATTCATCCTTGATCTCGTCAGTTAACTCTCCGAGGAATTCCCCAATAGCAGGCATGTATTCACCTTCCCTCGCTGTGAATATCACACTATCTGTGTTAGCGTACAGCACCCTCCGCCCAAGAGAGTGCAGTCGTCCCCAAAGCTTGATGCGGGCGTAGGCCGTTGTGAAACTGGCTACAGGTATGTTTGTAATCCGTGAGGTATCTGTGGCCAGTTCGGTGAAGTTGTACTTTATTATGTAAGTATTATCTACACTCACGATCTCCATAACCTCTTTATGGAAAGCGTTGACATAATCCCAGACTTCACTATAACTTTGTGCCAAATGAACGTTCCCTTTGCTAGTATTCTGTGAAAATTTCCCCAAAAGACTGTTTAGACACAATTTTGCACTAAAGCGCTTGCCAGGATTCTTAACAATTTGGGAACGGTCAAGCTGTATACCTTCATCGGCACGGTAACGCTGAATATAAGCCGTTTTTTCATCTTCGTTATCAACTCCTCGCAGATATCCCGATGCTTCTACTTTATCCTTCAAAAAAGCGTTTATATATGGCGTGAAAAGGTTCGGTAGCTTCTAAAACCTCCACACCTAAAGTATCTTCAATATTCTGTACCCATGGCGAACGGCTAGGTCCAGCTCAGGGCTTGTATACACACCTCTGATCTTAAGCTGGTTGGTTGTACGGTTACAATCACCGTTGTTCTCCTCTGCTCACTTCCCGCACAGGGGAAACATGAGCTTCTGATCTATAACGACGGGTAAGATCGCCATCCATAAATCACGAGGGGGGAGCACGTCTACGAAAGAGAGTCCAAAGTAGCGCTCATTCAAGTTAGTTGAGAATTCCTCGATGGTTGGCATGGTGGGACCCACCAATTTTTCGGGAGCACCTACGGGGTACGGATTGTTTTTCATCACATACGGGTTATAAAGAACAGAATTCGTAGTAGTGGAGTTTCACGCCCTCCGTAGGCGGAAAGTATAGCCTGAATAGGTTTGTACGCACTCCGAACAAGCTGTCACCGCATTTGAGGGGGTCCAAAACCATTGAACGTTTGATGGCCCTTATTTCTTCAAGGTACTGGCCATCTGTTTCCATTCGGGCATCATACTCATGCCCCCACACGATCTTGTGAGTGAACTGGGAGCCTATAAGTTGATCGCGGTTACGGGTCCATGCAAGGCTGTCGGCGAGGAATCTTCCATGGAGGTCCACTGTGATGGCACACTCAGGGCGTGGCCATCCATGCCACCAGCAGCCGTTAAAGGAGTACACAGTAGGGTGTGTCAATTTTAGGGGTGAAATTACTAAATTGGAAATCATGTGATTTGGTAGCAATTTAATGTAATCATTTGGCATACAAAATAATATCCTTGCTTCAAAAATAATAAAAAATAACTCCTACCTACATCAATTTTAATTAAAAAATTCAATTTTTCCATAAATTCGTAACAAAATAACAAATGTGCGCAAACATCCTATCAACATTTAAAGTGGCAATAAGATATCATTCAGTCTTTATTTGAAAGTAACCAATGCAGTCATGTCCTTTTTGCTGCGGTTCCTTGACATCAGCATTCGGCTTGCTACTTGCGCTTTGATGTAACCTTCTCGCCTCTCGTGACTGTAAACTTGACTAGCTGCTTCTGTGACCATTTTCACACATCTCTCCACACTCTGAGTGTGAGAAGGCCACTTTGGCACTTGCATTGGGGCCTCTTTAAGTTGTGTTAAATCTTTGTTTGTTATACATGTTGTCAGTGGTGGCTCCAAAACTTCCAAACTCAAGTTAACAAATTCTGACAATTTCGTGGCATTGACGTTTATCGGAGGTACCTTCCTTGTCTGAACAGAGCAGTCTCCCAGCTGGTCATCATCTAGTGATGTTCCTCTAAGCTTTAGAATGATTTCCACAGCCTCAGTTCGCTCTTTGGTACATTGGCTGCAGAGTATTGCTTGCAAAACTGCCGCTGGCCTAGCATACCAAGCGGACCTTCTCACCACAGGTAACACGATGTCCACCACTACTTTCCTTTGGGTTCTCCGTAGCTGTAATTGAAACAAGATGTGGTTGGACCCCTCCATCCACATTGGATTAAGTTTTACATTGAACCAGTGAGGAAGATAAAACCCAATAATAAATTCAACAATCGACATCAAATTCTGTAGCAGTTTGCCCTTCAGTGCATGTTTGGAAACCCAAATCCTGCAGAAACGAATCGCTGTAGTTAACCAATGACTGTGACTTACGGGTCCAATCTCCAAGAGAGCCAGATTTTGAGGCAACTCTCCTGATCTGATTGCTTGAACAATACGATAAGCGTAAGATTGATCCGTGCTGAGGTCTTTGATAATTTCTTCAGACAACACTGGAAGGGGAGGGCCTACTTCGACCTTTGGAAATTTTGTATTTATTTCTAATTCCGTTGCTTCATGTAGCATGTTGCCAAGGGGGCCTGACCACTTGTTGCTCTTTGTAGGACCATGAAGTTCCTGGATGAGATGACGAAGAGGTAGTTCCCCTGTGTGCAAATCACATACAATCCAAACAAGCCTTCTTCCAAGTTTTTTCTCTAAATGCGTCATAACACCGCCCTGCCATCCAGTGTTCACCGCAGTTGAGTCTCCACCAACGGCCTGCAGTGAACTGTCAAGTCTTCTTTCTTGAAGCCAACATATTATTTGATCAGCAATTGCCTCTGCATGTTTCTTGCCTTCTACTTCTGTTTCAGGAACAAAGTGAAACAAATAGCGGCCACCAGGTTCGGAACACACAGAGTAGTGCTTTGATGAGACTGGGAAACTTTCTGTCCATTCCCTCTACCTCTAGGAGAACTTTTGTGTCATCTCTTCTTCCATCAAACAAAAGGCAAGAGAGACCTTCCTCCTTCAAATCTTTTCCATGCTGATCAGATATTTCCTTGTGCTCTTCTTATCTTATTATGATCTGTCACTAAGGATGTATCCTCTCGGCTGATGAGGCCTGCATCTATCCAAGTGGCAGTGGCAATCTCTGCAGTCTCTCGTATCCCCATATGGTGGCGAATACTGGCAAGGGCAATGTTTGAGATGTCTTTAGTGTTGTATTTCATTCTCTTCGGCGAAGGTTCAAGATGGCATTTTGGAGCTATCATCTGATGTTGCTTCTTTCTCTTCATCTGAAGAGCTTTCAAAGAAGTGAGAAACCTCTTGATAGAGCTCTTCATCTCTTTGAGTGGCTTCTTCGCTCTTCTTTTTCTTCCTTTCTTCCCTCTCTCGGATTTTCCCTTTTTTCTTAGCAATAACAATCTGTTTTTTGGTTTCTGAGTAATCTGCCGAACCAATCTGCATACTTCCTTGGCCTCCTGCCTTTGTTCTCTGCGCCTTTATGAAAGCCAGCTCCAAAACAGGGATCGTCTCCTCACGAGGACAGCGACAATCAATGTGAGGGTGAGGTTCTCTTCTGCATGAGGGAGAACAATTGGCTTCAGAACACAACTCTATGGGACACTGGCAGTTAAAAATGTCAAGAAGAGTATCAAGTGTGTGCAGAAATTTATTTTTCTTTGCTAGTTTTCCTTTACCAAGTGATGTCTCAACTGCTTTGTGCCACAGCTTTGTTAATTTTAGCTCAATAGTTCTATACTGATTGAGTACAGGTGGTTTGAATAACACATTAGCTTTTTTCCACTGATGCAGAAGAGGGGGAATCATGTCCCTTATGAGCTCTTTCTCTGTGTAGTTCCTTCTATCCTTTGTATTTTGTTCACGAAGGAGTAACCCTAGTCTCAGCATGTCTCGCACTGTTGGCAGTTCTGATACGGGAAGCTCCTTGCCTGTACCGACTAACAGGCTCAAGTGGCATGACGACTGACCTCTTGTCTTCAATTTTTGCATCTTAGGAATATCTGAAAAGAAAGAAAAACATTTAAGTATTTTATATCAATTACGATGTTTCAAAGTTCAGTCATTTGATGTTCTAAAATTCAATAAAAAAATATTTCATGGGATTACAACATAATTAGACAGAAGAATATGATAATAATAAATAATTGTAATAATCACTAATCCATACTTAGTTAAACTGTAGTATTCGTCTAGTAGAATAACTATGAAGTAGGTACAAGAGCAATAACAGCAAACCACCGTCTATGACATCTAAGAGGCAACTGAGGACTGAGAGTGAGGGACAGTTCTATTCATGTTGTGACTTGTACATTGTACAACAACTATATGATCTTGAAAACACTCCATATGCGATCAGTGGGATAATTCTGTGACAGATGAATAGTTAATCAATTTATGTCCTATTATTTAGTAAAAGAGTCAATTTCTGAAACTTTAAGGTAAAATTGATGTTGGTAAGGGTTATTTTATTTCATTTTAGTTGGCCAATTTCAAGTTTTGACATGAAAAGACACTATATTTTCACTACCAAAATTGATTTGAAAAAAGTTGACAAAATTGACACACCCTAGTACACAGTCTTCTCACCAGTGGTTGGATCCTCACTTAGGCCATCAACACCAAAAAACACGACCATTAACCTTAATGGGTACTTCCCCCGTGTTTCGGGCGTGTTTTATATATACCCAGGTCTGTTGCTGTAGGTGTATGAGCCAGTAAATAGCCTTGTGCCCATAACTGCGGGGATTGTTTCTGTGAATGACGGCTAAGGTGTCTTTAGGCATGAAGTTATTCTTGAACACCGTAAAGCATAATGAGGCGATCGTGGTTGCGACTTGTAGCGGATCGTATTTGAAACGGGCGATGTATATCCTTTTAAAGGCCTGAAAACATACATCATTCACACAATAACGTTCACATTCATCAGTTATATTGTATGGACTAGCTTCATTAAAACTGTTGTAGTAGCGGTCAAATTCTTCACGCTCACTACCACTGACGTTGGTGTAGTTAAAGTAATGTTTGGGTGGAGGTAGTCCTACGTAATTTAAAGTTTCGCAAGTGATGAATGTGTAAGGGAAATACCCTTTTGAAACTTCAGCGGCTACGCCCATGACCTTGGGTAGCTTTGCTAATATACAAGGTGTGAACAGCAAGGTGTCTTTAAAATGTACATTACCTCTTGTGTGCATCTGTATTAGTTTGTTGCCTCTTTTCAAGGAATCACCTGTAAATAACGCAGACGACTCGATTTCAAGCAACTGCTTATAAAGGAACTGTGTCAAATTTTGCCCCGTTATGGGCAAGAATATACACAGTCATTTTTTTGTTTGAACTTGTCCGCTAATTTGACAATATAGTATACAGAGAGTTTCACAGGGCTGTCGTGTGCAATCGTTTTAAAAATGCTTGTCCGTTTACTACATTTGTGACACTCATCATACTCAATCTCCATGCACTCATCACAGATAATTCACTGGTCAACAAATTTTAAGGAATTTTTTGTATCTTTAATGAAAGTAGCCGATTCTTATGTATTTTTGCATGCTGAATTTGAAAATGATAGTGAAATTGTTTAATTAGTTCGCGTTTTTAAGATATCATGGTAATTATTGTGTAAGAACTGGTAAAAATTTATCCCACAACATATATGTATTTTAAGGAGCACACTCACTTCAATGTCGTTTCCTCTTGGCCTGTCTCTTGTACTCTGACTGTGTAGTGTCTCTTATTACTGACCAGCAGAAATCAGCCAGCATAGATGAATTCCACTTGCCCTGGTAACGTTTCTCAAGAGCTGAAATCTGCTGATGAAAACGTTCCCCATGTTCGTCACTTACTTCACCAAGGTTTGCCGGGAAAAAGTCGAAATGGGAATGGAGGAAATTAATTTTTAGAGACATGTTACATCCCATTCTTTGGTACGCCTTCAACATATTATCCACCAATTCATCTGCATTTGGAGCTCTGTTGTTTCCAAGGAAATTTTGCGACACTGACTTGAACGAGACCCAAGCTTCTTTTTCTGCGCCCTCCAAAAGTGTCTCGAAATGTTCATCTTTCATCAGATTTCGTATATGAGGACCAACAAATATGCCTTCCTTGATTTTTGCCTCACTGAGTCGAGGGAACTTCTGGAAAAGATACTTAAATGCCTTTCCATCCTTATTGAGTGCCTTCACAAAATTTTTCATAAGCCCTAACTTAATATGTAACGGTGGTAGAAGTATTTTGCTTGGCTCTACTAATGGCTCGCACGAAACGTTTTTCACACCTGGCACTAAACGTTCTCTTAGAGGCCATTCCTTCCTTTCATAATGCTGTGACCTAGCATGGCTGTCCCACTCGCAAAGGAAGCAGCAGTACTTCGTGTAACCCTGCTGGAGACCAAGTAACATGCCGACCACTTTCAAATCACCACATATGCTCCATTTGTGAGCGTTGTAGTTTATGTGGTGAAGCAGATATTGCATATTTTCATATGTCTCCTTCATGTGGACAGAATATCCAATTGGAATGGCAGCTTTTTCGTTTTTGTTATGAAGTAGTACAGCCTTAAGGCTTAGCTTAGAGGCATCAATGAACAACCTCCATTCGTCATCTCTGTATGTTATATTTAGAGCATTCATTAAACACATCTGCATCTGTACACACCACGAAGTCACCATGTTTAATGAAGAAAGTCTCCAACGTGGATTGCCTAGTGCGGTACATGGATATTTGGACATCATCATGAAGAAGATGCCACTGTTGAAGGCGTGAGACGAGCAATTCTGCCTTAGACTTCGGTAAGTCCAAATCTCTGATGAGGTCATTCAGTTCGTGTTGGGTGATTTTATGCGGTTCTGTAGACAGTTCACTGGGCACAAAGTCGGTATCTTGTGATGTTGTGGGATGTGCAATGTCTTCATCTGTACTCGTTACAGGATGCTCTTCGTCATCCAAATCGAGGGTGTCTGAGGAGGTAGGAGGATTGGGCACAGGTATGTCTTCGTTATGGGGCACAGGTCGAATGGCGGATGGAACATTAGGATACTTGAGGGTCCATTTTTTCTTCTTACTAATTCCACGTAATGGCGGAACCATGCAGAATAAACAGTCATCCACGTGGTTACTTTGTTCCCTCCACACGACGGGGATGTCGAAGCCCATTGACCTCGGTTTCCCATTGTACCACTCAAGTAATGTAGTTGCACATGTAATGCAGCATATATGCGGCGCCCACGTTTTGTCCTGATCTCCTAATTTGCACTTAAAATAAAGGTGGTACGCTTTCTTGATTGCAGGTGTTAACGTCTTCTTTTGCGATTTTAATGTTACTTTGCCGCAAATATAGCAAAAGTTATTTGAGTCATTAACGCATTTACGTGGCATTTTGCTTATAACGTCAATGAGAAACTGATAGCAAGATTACGCTTTAACACGCACTACACTCTATATGTCATGCACTAACCACAGGTGCAAATTACGAGGAAACACTACAAAAGCACTATGTCAAAATGTGAAATAACGTGTCACCACAACAAGCGTCACTCTAGAACTGAGCTAAAGTGATTTACGATGTACTCAAGATGGCGCCAGACAACGAGGTTGCCAAACGAGCACATTCTACAGTGTTGGCATATGTTATGCTTCAATGATATATTCATTTCAATTGGGAAATAATGAAAACAGGGCACCCGTGTATCTTCTAAACGCGAACCAATCATGCAAAATGAAGGTCATTTTCGGATTCAGCGACGTCGAATTACTAAAGAAATGATGGTTTCATCGAAGATACATTTTGGCTGTTGATTAGTGTAATCTGTCTTACGAGTAAATGTGGCAAAACCTCTTTGGTTTCAGCGTTCGTGTATGTTTCTATATAGTAGTACACGGATATACAAGAGCTATTTTTAGGCTTAGCATCTTTCATATAACATACATGCTTCACTCCATCCGCCTTATATTTTGCATGACATATAGAACACTGAATTTCATTATATTTATGCACGAACTTGCCCCAATTATCCATCCTATGAAACATGCCACATTCTCAGATTCTCATTTTCCTGTAGGTGCCAATTGACTTATGGAGCTCAAAGCAATTATACACATACACAGTCCTACGACGATCATCCATTCCAAATACGAATATACGAGCATTCATTTCCTGCTCGACCCTTCTCAGTTCTTCAGGACCCATATTACACTCAAACTCAAGCTTGCAATCTGAAGCCAGTTTACGGGCACGCTGCACAACCGGCGGCAACCAAATTTTTTGCATCCATGTATCATATTTAGCACAGTGAACATATGAGCTAAGACTATTGCTATAAAGCCGCAACCACGATCGACGTTTAAATGCTTTCTGTAAATAACCGGGAATTGAAATTAAGAGTATAAGGTGTGGCACTATGACCAGCAACACGGAATACTCTTTCAATATCTGCCATGAGGTTGTCCATATTGAAGGCTGTACTACTTTGAGAGGCCTGCATTATATGGCTGAAGATATATTCTATGTCTACAGCCAAATGTCTGAACGGTATTACTACCCAAAAATCATCTACGTCCCCGTCATCTGAAGCGAACCTGAAGGACAACCTCGTCCAGACTTCACGTTCATCGCGGTTCTGAAGGGCAAACTCCACAATACGTTCAACTACGCGTCGCAGCCCAACACCGTTGATATACTGGGATCCAGGGTCAACCTTGACCACGTACCGACTTATAGTCAGGGCAGGAGTGGGGTAGCGGTGCGCACCAACTCGAATGTTATACCTTCCTCCACAGAACGAGAAGCTGCTGCTGCTGTTGAGGAAGTACCCGGAACTGAACAGGAATAATGGGGTATATTTAAGGAAGGTACTATTGTGGGGGTTTGGCGTAAGACGTAGAGGGTTGGGGCTCTATTACTGGAGGTCCAACAACCGGCGCAATCCTGGCACGCTTTATACCTGACGTGGAGGGTTCTTCATCATGCTTCCGCTTTGAATTGTCGCATGCTACAGGTATCGCTGGTGAGGGTTCGTCAGCGGGGAAAGATTCTGTAGCTACGTCATCGGGGTCATCTGTGATATCGATGATGGGGGGCTGTACATCGTCGTCATTCACAGTTCTGTGGAAGAAGAGAAACAAGAATATAAGAAGCAGCACTTAAATTTTGTTATTTTTTGTAAATGACCCACTTTGGGGTGTGACGTGTTAGAGATGGAGTCTGTAGAAAAATTCAGGTTCACAAGCCCCTCCACATGCATTATATCTGGCCCTATAGGATGTGGTAAAACTGTGTTTATGCTTAAAATCATTAAAGATAAGGGGGAGATGTTCTCAAAATTTGTGCATAAAGTAATATGGTGCTATTCGACGTATCAATCAGTGTCCAACATGTACCAAGATGATATTTTGTTCCACAAAGGTGCATATGACGTTAATTTGTAAAAGGGAAATGAGCATAGTCATTGTAATTGACGATCTCATGTTGGAAACGTTTGCTGAGATATTTACAGTGTTCTCCCACCATTTTAACATAAGCGTATTCATCATCAATCAGAATCTATTTTTTAAAAATAGATACATGCGCGATGTGTCGTTAAATACACAATATCTTGTCTTATTCGCGCAAAGTAGAGATGTGTCACAAATTGGAGTATTAGCCAATCAAATGTTCCCGAATCAGCGTAAGGAGTTTTTGGAGGTTTATAAAGAAGCCACAAATCAGCGTTATGGATATTTGCTTTGTGATCTTCACCCGCGAAACACGTTTATGGTGCTTCTAAGAACGAATATGTTCCCAAGCGAACCTGAAGTGGTGTATATTCCAGGATGACAAATAGGCTGAAGAAATGTCGTGAATTAATAAAAATCTATCATCGAGTGCCCCGGGCACTGCAACAGATGTTTGTTAAAAATATCGACGCCGACTTTTTAAAATGCATCTGTGAAATCTGTCTTAATGTTATAAAATGTAATGTGCCAATGAAACCTCCTCAGAAGGCTCGCTTACGTCGTTACAAGAACATAATACGAGTGCTCGCTCATAAAAGTCAAACAGTGGGTAAGAAAAAGCGAATTATTGTACAAAGAGGAGGATCATTCCTACCCATCTTATTTTCAGTTTTGGGTCCTTTACTAACTAGATTAATATAATGAAGAAGGTGGTTGTGATTCCGCACGAGGTGTACGCTTCATTGCAAAGTTCAAAGATTCCAGACACGGCTCTAGAACTCCTTAAAAGTAGGCTTTAAAGAATGGAAAGCGAATTGCTAACCCTATTAAACAGTGAAAAGTCCCGAGGAGAAAAGGATCTTGTACCAAGAGGCTTTGCAGAAAGTTCTTCATGAGTACGAAGATTATAAGGATCCGACATAGCTCCCCGTAGTTATTAGGCACAGCGCGAGTAGCGCTGAGCATGGCGACATAGGACCTGGGCCCGACGTTAGAGATGACCAACCAAAGAAAAACAACACATCGAACATGTATTAAAATGTAGTCTCCCAAATACATTGCGGAATAAAGGTTTAAGTCTTTATAATCTATTGAATGAGGACCCCATCATACTGTACAGTGGGCCGAGATAGTCGAGGTCATTTTTGAAAGAACAAGAGTACAGGGATGCCATATCGTCGAAATTGTCCATGATCTGGTGAGAAAGTGGGACAGGCCCTCACCAACAGGTCGAAGCATATTAAAGCAAGACTACAACAAATAAATGTACCCAAAACATTGATAGCAAATCTGAATAGGTTAAAAGACTTGGAACAAGTCTCGCATGTGTCACAACTGAGTACGCTCTCACCCCCAGCAGTAGTATCTCTGAAGAGGAGAAAGAAGAGAACAAACGCCCAACCTCATCCACGTCTCTCTAAAATATGCAAATGGCTAATGTATTAAGAAAACGTTATTATAACATTTATAACACCGCCTCCTATGGCGGCGTTAATAGACTGTACAGAGGTGCAAACAGGCATGCAAACAGACATGCACAGATATTTAGTATATACCGACGGCTACCGCTACATCCTATTCATAATAGATGTATTCTCTAGATATCTGTGGCTAATTCCTCTGAAAAATAAATCGCCTGAAACAGTTGCTAAAGCTACCAAAACATTGATGTTGAAAGAAGGTAGGGTTCCTTGCTATTTTTTTTACCGATATGGGGAAAGAATTTATAGGCCGCGCTTTACAGAACATGCTGACAGAGTTTAATATCAGTTACTACACTAGCAGTTCTACACATAAGGCCTCTTTAGCTGAAAGAGTTTAACGTACCATAAAGGAACGCATGCATCGCTATTTTACACATAAAAACATACAGATAAATAAACATTCTCGGGTAATTGGTCTCGTCATACAACCGTTCACATCACCGTACGATTGGCACAACACCTAACGAAGTTTTAGAATGAGGTACGCACACAGAGGTGTGAAGAGATGGAGCACCCCCACCACACTCTACAAATTTCAAAATCAGTGATTGTGTAAGGCTATCACGTTCGGGAAATAAATTCGCGAAGGGATTTGAGTAAGGATGGACACGTGAGATTTTTAAAGTTAGTGCTATGAGACCTAAAGGTGAGATAATGATGTATTACTTTGAAGATTTGAATGGGGAAGAAATCGCAGTAGGCTTTTACCGCGAGGAGCTGCAGAGAGTGGCATTTAATTTAGGAAAGAGTGTTTAAAATTGAAAAAACTTTAGGCAGCAATGGTTCAGGAAAGTTCCTCGATGACCTGGCATTCGTCGGACCTGATGTGAGCCAATACCTCGACCCCGGTTTTCAGGTCCCTGGGTTGGCGGTGCGGTAAAGCCTCCAAATCATTTTTTCCCCTTTCATCAAAGCTGTCACGAAAAGTTGCTATTACATGATCGAGCTCCGCATCGGTCCTTTAAGTAGAAATTAACATGATTAGTTTATGCTGAATTATTTAAAGTTAAATTAAATTAAAGTTTAATTAAAGAGAAAATGACGATTAGGACGCTCGGGCAAATTATAGTCACAAAGCAGATATCCTGACTGGTTTCAAAAGTAAGCATCGGGTAATCTTAAAAGTTTTGGTAATTCTAAAACCCTATCTGTAGAACTTTCTATAAATTTATCAGAAACAAGCGTGTAATAAAATTTCACTTTCAGTTAATAAATTTCGCTGTCTAAATGACGTTATTGATCAGTTGGGTGTGCTAAGACATCGTCTGCCGGTATCGGGGCACGAGCTCGGGTCTGCAGGCAATTCTTAAAAGTTTTAGTAATTCTAAAATCCTACCTTTAGAACTTTCTATAAAATTTAAGTCATCAAGAAATGTATTATTAAAACCACACCATATATATATATATATATATATATATATATATATATATATACAGTATATATGCCGAAATAACTACGAAGGAAACAGAATGGGGAATAATGAAAAACCTATTGTTTTTCACCAAAATACACACAGACGAATATATATATATATATATATATATATATATATATATATATATATATATATATATATATTATACATATACATATATATATATATAGAGTATATATAAATGAATAGAGACTGGGCCTCGACCTCTGGGCAGATATCCTTTCACTTTGTTTTATTACGGCTTTTTTTATAAATTATAACACTTGCACTGAATGATACGATGTATATAGCCTGAGAATAAATCACAAACTAGTTTTTCAAAACGCATTTATTATGGCTTTTTTATAGATTATAACTCTTGCACTGAATGATACGATGTATAAAGCCCGAATCACAAATTAAATTAATTACATATTAATGTCCTCTTCAATGCTCGGTTCTTTCTCCCCGTCGCAAATTTCTGCAATGTTTTGCGTTGAAAGTAGCGCATTCCGGTCTACATCGGCGAAAATTACACGCGTTACCTCTGCGTAGAAATCGTTATCTTCAAACAATTCCGGGGAGATGTAAAGCTGCTGTGACTGACTCATTGCGAGATATTTCTATAGCACTTGCCAATAAAAACAACTGAAATGTATTCCTGTGATGAAAATGCCCCCTTTTATGGACGGGTAGTAATTGTGAACAACCCACAATACCCCAATCGTGAATTTCCTATTGGTCCTCAATGAAATTTGGGCGGAGCATAACGTATAAGCCTGCCTATCCTCCTGCCAGGGGTCCTGGGCCATTGTCACGCGCCGTCTACTGTACTGTAATTGGATGTCCCGTGAAATAGGGGTGTGTTAGATATACCCAATCGTAGAGAGAGAGAGAAGTGCTTTGTTTGTAAAATAAATTTGGCAATCGAGGGCTGATCGTATCGGTTTAAGTTTATGATAACCCATCTAAATAAAATTGGAAAAATCACATGTGCGTGAAGGTGAGATCTACCGTACTATATACTGGGGTTTTATGGCCTTACCTGTATAGCTGTCAGGTAGTCAGAAAAGGAAGGATCTTTGTGACAATCGAAAATAAATTTGGATTTCGGGTACAATTCTCGTAGGTTTGAGTGATAGAGAAGCGCTAAACTGGAACATAAATTGCCCGTGAAGATTGGCTGTATCATATTCCCCAACCGTGGATCCAACCTTTGTTTGATGAAATTTACAACGAGTTGCGTCGGAGAACTTCTTCACTTCGTAACATTTTGGATCGAAAAATTAAAAGTCTCATTCGAAATGGTCAGTGGAGTAAAAAAGCAAGCTGAAAATGTGTTTTGAACCTTTCTTCGAAAACATTAGCGACGATACAAAAATGCCCTTGGATTTGGTATGTCCTTTTTTATTGTTAAAAAAACTTCTGCCTTACAAATTTGTTATAGTCTTGCTTGTTTTGAAAAACAGTGTAATCTTCCTCAGTCTTTGGTTAACATAGTTAAAGGGCTTGTCTATGGTGCTGCGAATAGTACTTACGAAGATAACTTTCCTAAACGTTTTCGCAATAGCCTCTCACAATTAAAAAAAGATGGTGAACTCCATTATTATTAAAGCAGACAAGGCTAACACCATAGTTATTATGGACAAAGTGGACTACATTAGAAAGATGAACGAGCTTCTCCAGGACCCCGCCACATACAGAAAACTTAGGAAGAACCTCGCAGGATGACGTCATCAAATCATTCAATAGTGGCTTGAAATGCATTCTCAAAGATTATAAGGACTTAATTCCGCTTTTCACGTCCACTTCACCTTCTCTTCCCTACATTTACGATCTTATTAAAATCCACAAACCTGGCAACCCTACGCGCCCTATTATTAGCTCGGTGGGTTCTATTACCTATAAACTCTCCAAATGGCTTGTCAAAGTATTGTCCCCCATTCTCGGAACTATCTCTGATTCACATGTAAAAAATTCCATGGATCTGACTGAAAAACTGAATAATGTACGTACTGAAACCAACGATAGATTGATCAGTTTTGACGTTTGTTCATTGTGTACAAAAGTGCCGATTGACGATATGCTTGACTTTCTCTCCCGAGAATTACATAAGTATGACCTGTCACTACTTGCACACATCGTTTTGGAACTCATTAAACTTGGCAGCAAAGACTGTAAATTCACTTTCAATAGCGAGTATTATCAACAAGTTTTTGGGATGGCCATGGGCAACCCCTTGTCGCCCCTCCTCTCCAATATTTATATGGAGTTTTTCGAAATTACTTACATTCCGAGAATCCTGAGGGTTGGCATCCCATGGTTGCGGTACGTCGACGATATTTTGAGTATCTGGCCCATGAATCGTGACCTGGATGACTTCCTCCTTCAGTTAAATGATCAAGTCCCCTCCGTTAAGTTTACTTTAGAAGCGGAACAAGACAACTCAATCCCATTTTTGGATGTGCGTGTACATTGGGAAAGCTCAGGTTTTAAGTTTAGTATATATCGGAAAAAACAAACAATTTGTCCTACGTACACTTTTACTGTACTCTAAACATGACACCCCCATTAAGAAGGCTATATTTTCTTCAATGTTTCTCCGCGCTCTTAGGATCGCCAGTCCGGAATACTTGGATGCCGAATTGGAAAAATTCAACGGTATTGGAAGTGATCTGTGCTACCCACCTGCGTTTATGGAATCTTGTCTCAGCAAGGCAAAACGAACCTTCTATCGTATGAATAATAACACTCGTACTTTGACAAAGAATACTTTAGTACTTCCATTTTTCCCGGGCTTTTTAGGCATTGCTAATGTACTTAAACTTTTGAATATTAATGTAGTATTTTCATATAACAATAGTGTGAAAAATATCAATGTAAAAAATAACCCTACCAATAACTCAGGCATTATCTATAAAATTGGTTGTAAACAATGTGATTCTTTTTCCATTGGTCAGACAGGAAAGGATTTGCACAACCGTGTAAAACAGCATCAATATTCCGATAGAACAGGACAGTCGTCCAGTGCCCTTTTTGTCCATTTGTCAGAGTTATCCCACTGTATTGATTGGAATAATGCTTCAGTTTTGTTTCACTCTAGCAACATTGTTAATAGAAATATTCTTGAGTCTGCTGTTATCCAACTTACAAATAACTTTAACATGAGCCAAGGTCTTTTTCCACTTGATCCTGTTGTTTTGAATTCCTTCAGAACGGATTTAGAGAAGAAAAGCAAAGTGCTAAAACTTTGGTAGTTTTCCTTTATAAATTTGTATGCTCCTCTTACAATTTTTATTTTTCAAGTTATTTTTTTTGTGACCTATATATAATTCAGGCATTATATAATTCAGGCATTTGATCCTGTTGTTTTGAATTCGTTCAGAACGGATTTAGACAAGAAGGGCAAAGTGCTAAAATTAGTAGTTTTTCCTTACAAATTTGTATGCTCCTCCTACAATTTTTATTTCTAGATTTATTATGTATATATATATATATATCGACTATATATATATATATATATATATATATATATATATATATATACACATTTTTTTGTGACCTATATATAGTCTCGAACGCTTTATTTTACTTCAGTGTTCCTGAGGATGTCATTAGACGAAAGCGCTTGAGCACCATTCTCTGTTTCCTTTCCTTCCTGGATTTTTCATCATATATATATATATATATATATATATATATATATATATATATATCAGGTCATCCCATAAGTAATGTCGTTTTTACGATAGATTAAGTTTAAACTAGTCCTACTCGGTTTAAGCATAAATTTTCCGAAGGTTATATCTAAGAGGAGATCTATCGTGTTTCGCTACATACTTTACAGACCTTGACCAGTAAAGACGTGTGTTTTGCTTTATGTGAACCCCTCGTAAACATGGCTGTATCAGAAGAGCATATCAGGCATATAATGCTTTACGAGTTCAAAAAGGGAAATAGTGTACTGAAGCAACGCGAAACATTCAGGAAGTTTATGGCAACGATATTGTACATGTGAGGAAATGTCAAAGATGATTCAAAAGTTTTAGGAATAGTGACTGCTGTTTGACAGATGCAGCACGCTCTGGACGCCCTGCTGAGTTTGATGATGACCTGCTGTTAGCCGCACTTGAAGAAGACTGTTCAACAACTGTCGAAGAATTGGCCCAGAAACTCAATTCATCCCCGTCCACCATCCATCGACATTTGTAACAACTCAGGAAAGTGCCTAAGTTAGGAAAATGGGTGCCACATGAATTGTCGGTCGACAATCTGAGGGTGCGGGTAAACATTAGCACAGCTCTTCATTCCCGTAAACTCCAAGATCCGTTTTTGCACCGTTTAGTGACTGGTGATGAAAAGTGGATACTGTACCAGAATGTTAAGCGCCGTCGACAATGGGTTTGTGCCGGAGAACCAGCGACACCACAGCCAAAGCCAAATCTTCACCCTCGGAAGGTGTTGCTTAGTGTTTGGTGGGATAAAGGTGGTGTAATACACTTTGAAACCTTACCACACAACGAAGCAATCACCGTTCAAGTCCACTGTCAACAACTGGATCGAGTGAACACTGCACTAAAAGAAAAGAGACCTTCTTGGGTTAATTGGAAAGGAATCGTGTTCCACCACGACAACGCACGTCCTCATACCGCGCGGATCACTTCTGCAAAAATTGAGAAGCTTGGGTTGGAAAAACTTCTACATCCTCCATATTCTCCAGACCTTGCGCCTTCAGATTATCATCTCTTCAAGAGTCTTCAAAATTATCTTGACGAGAAACAGTATACGTACTAATTTGGATGACCTGCACACCAGTCTTTGTACTTTTTGGCCTCAAAACCACCTGAATTTTATAAACATGGCATTGAAAAGCTTGTAGGACGTTGGCAGTGTCATTGATTCCGATGGAAAATATATACTACAGTAGATTAAAAAGTTTCAGTTGAGGTTTTTTTGTCCTTCAAATTCCGATCTAAAAAACGACATTACTTATGGGATGACCTGATATATATATATATATATATATATGAAGGGATTTACACCCATCTCTAGATATCAGTGTCCAGTTCCTCTGAAAAATAAATCGCCATAAGCTTGGTAAATAGCTCTTAACAAGCGGTAGCTCGCTATCGCTCGCTATCGCCCTCCGTGCAGGTAGTTGTATATTCTGATACGGTTTAAAATTGAATGGATTATAATAATTTTTTTTTAACTTTTTCATGTTTTTTTTTATTGGTTGTAGATTTAAAATTATATTATATGAGGTCCTCATAGGAAGTAGTGGTTAAGCGACAAAAGTAAAAAAAACGCCATTACCCCCATTACCCCCCTCTCCCCATTACTCCCCACTCCCCCATTACCCCTACACACAAAAGTAAAAAACGCCATTACCCCCATTACCCACACCCCGCTCCCAATTCGAGCCGTGCTCTCGTCAGAGAACTCAGTCAATAGAGAAAAATATTTTCCCGATACGTTATAAGAAGCATCAGGGAATCTTCAGAGAATTTAGTAAGTTTTCACGGAATCCTCCGAACCCACCCAGTGGCATAGAAAGAGAAGAATTAACGGTCTGTCGACCCTATAGCGAGAGAAAAAAATTAGAATGTTATAGAAGAAAACTATCGCGAGAAACATCCGTTGCTGCCTCCTAACCAGAACCCCCGTCGACTTCGAACCACCCAAGGCCATAGACGGAGGGGTTAACATATATATATATATATATATATATATATATGAGAGAGAGAGAAAGAGAGAAGGAAATAAAAAATCAGAAAAACAACATGATCAATTCTTGCAATACAGTTTAACGCGGAGTCCAGCGTATTAACCTCTAGGATACCCTGGGTTCCCATTTATCTACGAACCATTTGTGTGGAAGGATGTTTACACTCCATCTTAGACCTACAGCTTAACGGGGATTGCAGCAACCACTAGGATACCCAAGGTTCCCATTTATTTACCAACCATTTGAGTGTAAGGATGTTTACACTTCACCTTAGACCTACTGTTTAACTGGGATATATACATATATATACATATATATATATATATATATATATATATATATATATATATATATATATGTGTGTGTGTGTGTGAGAGAGAGAGAGAGGGGGAAATAAACAAACAGATAAACAGACAAACATGACCGAGTCTTGCAATAGAGTTTAACGGGTAGCCCAGCGTATTAACCACTAGGATATCCTGCGTTCCCATTTATCTACCACCAATTTGTGTGGAAGGATGTTTACACCCCGCCTTAGACCTACAGCTTAACGGGGAATCCAGTAACCACTAGAATACCCAGGGTTCCCATTTATCTACCAACCGTTTGTGTGGTAGGCTGCACCGTCACCGGGTCTCGAACCCGGCGCATATAATCGCGCATATAGTTTTGTGTGTAATATTTTATGGGCGTATAGTCGAGGGTGTACGTGCATTTGTGTGCGTTTGTCCGAACGATGTATACACTGTGCCAACTGGCTGATACTGCCTGGAGTTACAAGGAGTTACAAGGAAAAGAAGAACCTCAAAAGGCCTTGCGGCCCATACCGAGGAGGTACCAATAGCAACGGGTGCCAGGGAAAATTTTCTACACCCTCAAATAGTGTGCAAGATTTGGTCTAACCTTTTCTTGAAATGATCCACAGAGGAACTGTTCACAACTTCTGAAGGTAACCTGTTCCACGTGTCACAGATCTTATAGGTAAAGTAATTCCCGCACACACTAGTCCTAAACCGTTTCAAATCCAAATTCCAACCATTGTTGCGAGTTGGGTTATCATTTAAACTAAACATGATTCTAAAATCGACATCGTTGAACCCGCGTAAAAACTTGAAAACCTCGATGAGTTGACGGCGCAGCCTCCGAGTTTCCAGCGAAAACAAGTTCAGGGCGCGTAACCGTCGATTGTAGCCCATATGCCTAACGGAAGGGATTAACTTTGTGGCCCTCGCCTGCACTCGCTCCAACCTCTCAATATCTTTCCTGAGGGTGGGCGACCAGAACTGCACAGCATACTCCAGGTGCGGCCGAACCAGGGAATTGTACAGAGAGAGCACAATCTCCTTGTTCCGAAACTGAAATTGCCTCCTGATATAACCCAACAGCTTCTGGGCTTTCTTTTCCACCTCTATGCACTGTTTCGTAAACTTAAGGTCGCTGCGAATTAGCACACCCAAGTCCTTTTCCAAATCAGTGGCCTCGATATTACTCCCCAACATCGAGTAGTCCGACTTGGGATTGGCGTAGCCAATGTGCATCACCTTGCATTTACCCAAGTTAAACTGCATTTTCCATTTTTCGGACCACTCTCCTATCCTACGTAGGTCCGCACGCATTTGCTCGATCGCTTCGGGCGTCCCAACATTGGCCCCAAGCTTGTTGTCATCAGCGAATTTGGCGATCCGACTGACGATGCCACCGTCGAAATCATTTATGTAAATGATAAACAACAGTGGCCCAAAAACGGAACCCTGAGGAACCCCACTAGTGACCGATGCCCAACCCGAACTAACCCCTTTAATTACAACCCTCTGCCGCCTATTCTTCAGCCACTTTTCAATCCACCTACCTACTTCACCACCGATACCCAGCGCGCGCACTTTGGCCATTAGCCGGCGGTGAGGTATCTTATCAAAGGCTTTCTGAAAGTCGAGATAAAGTATATCAATCGCCCTACTCTTATCATACTCACTCAACATGACGTGGAAAAACTCGAGCAAGTTGGTGAGACACCACCTATGCCGTCTAAACCCATGTTAGGAATCCCCAAGCAACTTGTAGGAATCCAAATGGTCAACGATCCTATCCGCTATTATCTCCTCTAATAATTTACCTACAACTGGAGTGAGACTAATGGGACGATAGTTCCCTGGACTTTCGTGATCCCCTTTCTTAAAGATAGGGGTCACGTTGGCTTCTCTCCAGTCACCAGGCACCTGGCCTGTCTCCAATGATTTGTTGAAGGCTGTAGCCAGGTGGGGAGCCACCTGGTCGCGCACCTCCCGCAACACTCTGGGGAGGAACTTGTCTGGCCCAGGAGCCTTAAACGCGCTCAGTTTCTCTATTCTATCGGCAACGAATGTCGCGACACACCGAACACTATCCAGGCCAGCACCTTCGTGCGTGACGCCTGGCTCGGGGATGACGCGGGTGTCCTCCCTGGTGAACACTCCTGCAAAGTACTCATTAAGCACATTAGCGATGTCCGCAATGAGCTTTCTACTATTAACATAACTAAAGAACTCCTTAGGGTTCCCCTTGCAGAGGCTTGCCACCCGTAGTTCTTCGTTACGTTTCGCTAGCATAACCTTCGCCTTCACTTCCCTACACAGGCGAACATGCGCCTCATTGTTCTCATGGGAACGATTGGCCTTCGCCCTACTATACGCGGCTTTCCTATTTCGAATAGCCGAAGCGATGTCACGACTGAACCACTTAGGCTGCGTTGAAGCAGGGGTGACCGGTTTTTAGGGTATGGCTGCAAACTGCAGCATCATAAACTCGTCCCGGAATGCACTCCACACTCCCTCAACTTCGCCGCCGACCTCTAACCCCATCTCACCTACGCTATCCCGGAGGCTAACAAAGTCCGCCCGCTGTAGATCAAGCTTACTGCCTCTCGAGTTACTACGCTTCACCCGAGGGACGCACACACTGAACCTAATCAGACCGTGATCACTCCCGCCCAACGATTCGTCAACGGTGAGGCCAGTGACGAGGTTGTCTTCGGTCGTGAATACTAAGTCTAGAACGCTTTCGCCTCGTGTATGCTCATTGACCCACTAAGTGAGGAAGTTCTCATCAGCAAAGTCAACTAGCCTCCTCCCTTCAGCATCAGCAGTCCTGTCTTCCCATTTTATGCCGGGACCGTTGAAGTCTCCTAAAACTACACACACCCTATCCCCTAGCAGGCTACGGAGTTCAGTGTACAGGGCTGTATCCTCCTCGAGGAGGAGATGCGGAGGTCGGTACACCAAGATCAACCTATAGTTCGTCCCTCCCACGTTCAGATCGACGCCAAGCAGCTCCCGTTCCTATCGGAACTGGCAGTTAACCGGACTCAACGTGTCCCACACGTATATTAATGGCACTGGCTTCTACGCCAACTGGCGGATCAGGACCTTATAAGACAGCAAGCGCTGGGATTAACTTTCAATATGCGTTTGGCTCCTTTCAAGCGAATACTCCTCTCTCTCCTTTCTCTCTTAGGTTAGGTATACCCCTTTGGGGGGTGAGGCCGTCCCAACTTCTCCCCAAAGAGGTCAGATGGATTTCCCCAGCTTGCTGAGGAGTTCATTGCAACTTGGATAACCCCTCCCCTTGGTGGATAACATCTTGCAACGTTCTCCCCTCCCCCTTTGCAACATTGATCATCATTTGCAATTGCATTGCACACTCTCCTTTTGCGGTCATACTACTGACAGCGGCCAAAGTGGCCAATGAAGAAGCCTTCAAGGAAATATTTAACGACCTGTTCGATGTGGCCCATTCCGATGCCTTGACGATGATGAAAATCCCGGAAGACAAGGAATTCTTATTGGCACAGCGCGAGAAGAGACGGCGAGGGGGTCATGGCTGGAGTTGATGTTTCTTTGTTGAAGAAGGAGAGAGCCCAAGCAATAAAACGAAGAACTCAGCTTGTGTTCCAGGACAAACAGCTTGCAGAGAAAGCCAATTTGGATGAAGTCGTTGCCTTGGATTCTTCCACTTCATCTTCCGATCCTGACGACACGCATGATTGTGAGAGAGAAGAATCAGTTGGGAAGGACAAACATCCTTAGCCCTTTCGTCCTCCCATCGCTCGACCGGACGAAGACAAGTGACCGTCGTGCGGTGCAGATAATCGCACCCATCATTCATGCTTCAGGGCTAGGGTTTCTTTCCCGGGATCCCGGCTGTTTTTATTGGATTTGAAAATCCCTGGAATTGGACAAATATCCCGGGAAATCCCGGAATTTTAAAATGACTTAATTTATTTTTTATTGATTTATTTGTTTTTTCTTTTGCTATTAGAAGGCTCTTGGGTAGAGTTAAAGAAAACTGCATAATATTTACCACATTTTATTCTACTTTTCTGCTTTCTTAAATGAACACCTACTAGCATTAACATCTTAGAGCAATCTAAAAGTGGGCCCGTATGCCAAAAACTGGCCGAGGGAATGTCACTAGCGCTGCGTATAATACAAGGAACTGAGTCTCAGTATATTATCTAGCGATCGCAGGCAACTCATCTTGCTCAGAGTTTAAGCAAGCATTTGAAGCAAGAACTGCAGTTATTCGAGACAATAGGGAACAGAACTTAAAAAATCATGAATTTACTTGATGCACTGAAAACCATTCCGCCAACCTCTGTTGAACCAGAAAGAGCCTTTTCTGCAGCAGGTTTATTTATCACCAAGTTGAGAACTCGTCTTCGTGATAGAAGTATCGATTGTTTATGTTTTCTAAGAAGCTATTTTAAAAATGTTGATTGACTCTAAATATTTTAAGATACATATTTTAAGATAAAATATTTTAAGATAAAAGGATGAAATTATTTTTTCTAATGAAGTTTATTTTATTTTTATTTTTTTGTATTGGCTAAATATTTTAAGATAAAATATTTTGAGATAAAAGGTATAAATTATTACTTTTTAATGAAGTTTCTTTTTCTTTTTCTTTTTTATTTGCAAATGCACTTAATTATAATTAAAGGAATATAATATTTTAGCCTTTTATTTGTCCCCTGCAGATGAATAGCATGGTAAATATTATGTTTAGTAAATAATAAATAGCTACCACTGATTGGTAAACTCAATTCAAGTATTACAATGCAAAAATGGTCATCTAGGCATAAGTAATTGGTTATCCCAATTCTAAAAGGGTATTTTATCACTGAACAATAAAAAAAAATTACCGTTCTCTTAAATATACAACCATTTCCTGGATTTCCCGGGATCCCGGGAATTGGCTTCATTTTTCCGGGAATTCCCGGGATTTCCCTGGATGAAGAAAGTTGCATATAAGGAGAAACCCTATTCAGGGCTAAACGTCGAGGAATATTCCATCAATCGGTCATCTATTCGTCGTTATCGTCAAAAGCATCGGACTGAATTAGCAGCCCAGCTCAAGGCTGAGTTCAACCCCGAGAAGCCGCTTGTGCTTCATTGGGACTGAAAGCTGATACAGGATTTAACAAGAGATCATAATTGCAATGGACTTGCAATCATTGCCTCAAATTTTGGAATTGAGCAAATCCTATGCATTCCAAAGCTGCATTCTGAAACTGGTCAAGCAATGGCAGACGCAATGATCGAGGTGGTGTCTGAGTTGGGTGTTAAGGACCGCATCAAAGCCCTCAGCTTCGATACAACATCGAGCAACACTGGATGGAAGAACGGTGCGCGTGTGTTGCTTCAAATGAAGCTGGAGACCAGAAGTTCTCTACTTGGCGTGCAGACATCACATCTACAGATCTCTACAGAAGCTAAGGCTAACAAAGACCCTAAGATCCACTCTAAGGTTAGCCAGAGAGAAAGGAAAGAGTAAGGGGTTAAGAGAAGAAAATAAGGGGTTAAGTAAGTAGCAACACCTATCACTCATGGGTTAACATTCATTCAGAAAAAGAGAAAAAAGACTCAGCATCATCATCCGCCGGCCACTGCCGACAAGTCAGAAAAATAGTCGGAGAGAATAGGAAATGGGTGAAAGATGAAAAGAAGTAAAATAAGAACGCTTACAAACCATGCAAACACAGTCTTAACTTACAGTCATACCATGCAAACTACAGACATGCAAGTAAAGAGTTACAGACATGCAAGTAAGGAGAGGATAAGAAAAAAAAAAGTTGGTAAAGTTAAACAAAAAGTGGGTTAGTTTACGCTACGAGCTACATCTACGTTCGTGTTAGTCTAATTTTTTTTTTATAATAATTTTTTGCTGGCATATCACACGCTGGCATGTCACAAGCTCGAATTAATCGTCATCAGACTCATCCTCGACCACCACCCCCAGAGCTCCTGTTACTAATTGTTTTTTATTTTAAACAACGTTAATATTTTTAAAATGCCTCTCTAAACGGTTCTTAAACATATTAACGCTGGTAGACTGACGCGGGTAGACTGACGACTGACGCGGGAAGATTATTCCATTTATCAATTACTTTAAACGTAAAAAAGTTTTTAGCGATATCAGTAATGAAACGTCTGCCAAGCAACTTAAATCCGTTATTACGAGTATTGCTATTATCGAACGTGAACAGTTTGTCAAAATTTACGTTATCGATGTTATTAACGATTTTGAAAACTTCAATAAGTTCCCCCCTTCATCTCCTAGTTTCGAGTGAATGCAAGTCTAACTCTTTAATCCTATCTTCATAAGGCTTGTTGCACAATGAACCCTTTCTAACCTATCAATATCCTCACACAAATACGGGCACCAAAATTGAACGGCATATTCTAAATGAGGCCTGACTAGGGACTTGTAAAGGGGCAATATAATATCCTTCGATTTAAATTCGAAATTACGCGCTATAAAGCCTATCATCCTATTAGCTTTTGCGCAAGACTCCAGGCACTGGTTCATAACTTTTAAATCCTTAGAGACGCGTACGCCTAAATCTACTTCCTCGTCAACGCTCGCTAACTCTCTATGATCCATCGTGTATGTGTAATTATTGTTACGAGAACCTATATGCAAAACTTTGCATTTGTCTACGTTAAATTGCATCTGCCACTTATCCGTCCACTCCATAATCCTATTTACATCGTCTCGGAGCCTATTTCTATCGTCCTCGTTAACAACCTTACCGCCTATTTTACTATCGTCCGCGAATTTTGACACGTTACTAGTCAATCCTACATCTATGTCGTTAATGTAAATTACGAATAGCAATGGGCCTAACACTGAACCCTGTGGGACACCGCTACCTACATCCAACCACCCCGATTCACTACCATTAACAACGACCCTCTGTCTCCTAGCACGAAGCCATTCCTCTAACCAGTTAGCTACCTGACCGCGCATACGATGGGACCGCGTATACGATGGGACCATCGAGTGTGCCCGAGATCCTCCTTTTCAAGCGGTTCAAGACATTCTGGCCATATATCGATGTCACTCATTACAAGCCTGGAGTAGAAGACCCAGTCGTTGCAGCTGCACTTTTGGATTTTTCTGCTGATGTCAAGGATTTCATGATCAGTCAACTTGGACTGACGCATCAACGTGATCATTACTGCGAACTCTTGGAGTTGACCCTCCTGTTAGTGAGGGGGAGATTTACCACGTGCAGTATCATCCAGGAAGCCAGGTGCCATCCACCGTGCACGGTTCATGTCAAGATTGATTTACGCTTTGAAAATCTTCATATTCAGAGATACTGGCTTCAAGCCAGTATATATATATATATATATATATATATATATATATATATATATTATATATATATATATATATATATATATATATGCAAAGAAATCACAAAGCAACACGTGATCTTTTTAATAAGCAAATAATCATATATATATATATATATATATATATATATTATAATATATTAGGGTGATGCACAAATCATGACCATCGTGGATTTTTAGGGATACCCCCTCATTTGTTCCAATTTGTCACAAAAACACCCTGTGAGAAATTCCAGGTCAAACAAATAACATCCAGAGGTCGCGGCCGCCAATTGAAAATTTGAAAATTACAAAAAATTAGAGTAAAATCAAATTTTTTGAATTTGTTCTTATTTTTGTTGCAGGTTTGTTGCAGGTTGCAGGTTTTGTGCAGGTTTGCTGCAGGCAGAGTGGTAGGTGATGCGTATATGAGCAAACAGCAAACAGCGTTCAAGGAAATCGGTATCGCAGTGTGCTTGTGGCAGTGTCTGGGAGAGGTGCTATATCAGTGAGTCTCTCCGCCTCAATTTCTCTTCTATTTCCTCTATCTTAATTGTGACGAAAATGAGATCAAGAAGCTCAACAGATATGTGGCTGATCGGTCAACAAATAGATAAATTGAATCAAAGTAAGCTTCCATCAAAGAAAGAAGTAATTTCCTTATTCATGAATTATAAACATGTCAAGAATGAAACCTTCAGAGAAGCATTAACTTCAACCATTAATGATGTATTGGAAGTGTGGCAGAGAGCAGGAATACCAACAACCCAGAAATGTAATGTTGTGAAGAAATTAAATAAACTGTATGATGAGTGGCAAGGGCTGAAGAAGAGCAAAGGAAAAAAATCGAAGTTTTCAATAGAGAAAGAGAATACATGGAAAGAAAAATTGGATGGACTCTTTGATATTGCGCATGCAAATGCTAACGAGTTAATAACTATCGAAGAAGATAGAGTTTCTACGGCTACAAAGGGAAGGTCGAAAGGGTAAAATGATGGCTGTTGATAAGGATGAAGAAAAACGTCGAAAGGAAGCTGCGAAGAGACATGAAAAAATGGATAAGAAAAGGTTACGTGAATCAAGTGCATTTGATGAAACAGTTGTTCTTGCAAGCAGCAGCAGTTCCTGCAGTGATTCACCTGCATCTACGGAAGAAGAAGTACATCTGGAACAGCCCTCAACATCCAAAAGAGGCCTTCCAAGAAAAAAATTCAAGATTATGAATGAAAATCTGCTTTCCTCATTGGATGTTGCTAAGATCAGCGACCGATCAGCCTCTTTAATAATTATTCCAACGATCGCAAATGTTGGAAAAGATCCAGAGAATTACAATGTTAGCTACTCATCGATTCGCAGGGCAAGACAGAAATCAAGAAAGAAGTTCAGTGAAAACTTGAAAGAAGAATTTCAAGCTGACAAACCCTTGATTGTTCATTGGGATGGCAAACTCCTCGAAGACATTACTGGGAATGAGGTTGTTGATCGGTTGCCAGTCCTAATCTCTGGCAGTGGAGAAGATCAACTGCTTGGAGTGCCAAAATAGATCATGGCACAGGAAATGATACTGCAAATGCAGTACATCAGGCGATCATTGATTGGAATCTAATAGATAAGGTAAAAGGCATGTGTTTCGATACAACTGCATCGAACACAGGTCATAAAAATGGAGCTTGTGTCCTAATTGAACAGAAAATGGAGAAAGATTTGTTGTGGTGTCCTTGTCGACACCATATCCTTGAAATCATGTTGGAAGCAGTGGTATCCCCTGCATTACAGGCTTCATCAGGCCCTGACATTCAGTTATTCAAAAGATTCAAACAAACTGGAATAAGATTAATCTAACTTCATACGATAAATTAGAAAATTATCCACAAAAGGAAAAAGAGGAAATCATCAACTTTGCAGCAAGAAAAATCAATGAAGATCAACCTCGCGACGATTACAGAGAGTTATTGGAACTGACAATCATCTTGCTTGGCGGTACTCCAACGACTGGAATAAAATTCAGGAAGCCTGGGGCTTATCATAGAGCCTGTTGGATGGCGAAAGTCATTTATTCGATGAAAATCTTTATGTTCAAAAGTCAGTTCAAAATAACAGCAATAGAAGAAAGAAATCTAAAAGAAATTTGTTGGTTTTCTGTTTCAATTTATATTAAGCATTGGTTTTCAGCACCCTGCGCAGCACGTGCTCCACGAAATGATCTGAGTCTTCTCAAGAATCTTCACAGCTACAAAAGCACAAATGAACAACTAGCAAATGCTGCTTTAGAAAAATTCAAGAATCATTTGTGGTGTAGTGAATACTCTTATTTTAGTTTCAAGATAAATGTTAATTTTACCGTCTTGAATTTCGGAATAGTATAAATTCATTTTAAATTAGTTACCCCATTATAATTCAATTGTGAACCACATTAATACTAATTTTATGTATACTATATTATTTTATTGTATGTAAACATAATTAATTATATATCACAATTGTCAGTTAATTATTTATATTCAAATATTTATTTTAATCTAATACCATGTCCATTTTACAAATAAATAATAGAAAACCAAAGGTTATATTTTCCACCTTTGGTACTGTCGCAGTTTCGCCTAACGGACTCAATACGGCTAGTGAGATAATCACTGGTTGGCACTTAACTAGCGGCAGTGCTTATGGCTACATCATCCAGGTTAACCTATACCGGATAGATGCGCTACGGTCCCAAGCCGTAGCTTGCGTAGGCCAACGACGACGACGTAAACCAACAATTGGTGACCCGGAGCTGGATTACCCCTTCTACCCGAACGACTAGGACTAGACTGTAATGTCGTTCGTGCCCATCACCCCCTTCACCCGAACGACTAGGACTAGACTGTAACGTCGTTCGTGCCCACCACCCTCTTCACCCGAGCGACTAGGACCAGACTGTAATGTCGCTCGTGCCCTCACCCCTGCCCGTGCGCTCTGTGCCTGCGCTCGTCTCAACCTCCACTCCTTCGTTGGTAACTTGTCGTCTTGCTTGTACGTCAGCAAGCATAGGAGAAGATGCCTGACGACGCTGGTGCCATCTCCCACTTGAGCGTAAAGCTCCCCGTCTTCTGGCCGGGTGATCCATTTATTTGGTTCCACCAAGTGGAATCACAATTCAACTTGGGAAGGATCACCGCTAGCAGGACAAAATACGATCATGTTTTGTCCTCTCTACCAGCGAGCATCATCTCTGAAGTCCGTGACGTCATCGTATCTACTTCCACGAGTGAGGACCCATACAACGATCTGAAGTCTGCCATCCTGTGCCGCACCACTGTCTCCGAGCGTGAGAAACTACATCAGTTAATCTCAAAAGAAGAACTTGGAGACCGTAAGCCCACTCAAATGCTGAGGGCTATGCAGTGCGCTCTAGGCGAACGCGCACAAACCTTCGATAAGGACATCTTTAGACAGTTGTTCTTGCAGAAACTTCCTCCATCAGCTCAGCGTGTCTTGGCCACTATGGATCCTGCTACTCCAGTTGATAAACTAGCAGAAACTGCCGACAAAGTAGTGGAGATTGACACAGCTCCGGTCAACAACGTGAACACACAATCGGAACTGGTTGAAAGTGAAAGAGTTAAGTCAACAACTCAACCACGTTTGTTCTCTGCTACAAAATCAACGGCAAAGAAGCCATTCTCGGTCAAGATTTACGAAGAGGCATCGTTCGAGTTCCGGGAAGATCTGCTTCTACCACTCGAAATTTGGAAAGAAGGCTAGGAAGTGCATCTCCCCTTGCAATTTTTCGTCGGAAACCCCAGCAGCGAGTCCTAATGGCGTCTAGTACTCGCACTGCCAACCTGTTATTCATAAAGGACAGGAACTCTGTGTCAATTTCTTGGTTGATACCGGAGCGTCAGTCAGTGTATTCCCTCAAAAATCTGGTCATACGCACTCGGAATCTCCGCCTCTATACGCTGCTAACGGTTCACGCATACCCGTACGGTACTCAGTCGCGTGAACTAAACTTGGGCCTTCACCGATCCTTCAAGTGGATTTTCATCTGTGCTCAAGTGCAGCATCCCATAATCGGCGCTGACTTCCTCCAGCATTTCAAACTCCTGGTGGATCTTGACAAGCGACGCTTATGCGACCAGGCCACACTGCTTTCTGTTCTTGCCAAACAGGTTGCCCTTCCGGACGCCTCGAACTCTGCACTTTCCCTCGTTCCCCTAATTCCATGTACCAGTGCCTTTTCCAACGATATCCAGGAATTCTTCAACCGATGCAGATGGGTGATACCATTAAGCACACCATTACCCATCACATTACAACAAAAGGTCCACCTGTGTTTGCAAAACCCAGACGTCTTGCCCTGGACAAACTGAAAGCTGCCAAATCGGAATTCCAGCTTATGATGGATCTTGGGATAATAAGACCTTCCAAAAGCTTGGTCCTCTCCCCTACACCTGGTCCAGAAGAAGTCAGGAGACTGGAGACCATGTGGGGATTACCGGTTTTTGAATTCGACAACCATCCCGGACCGATATCCGGTACCAAATGTCCAAGACTTTACTTCTCTTCTCCACGGCAAATCTATCTTCAGTAAAATAGATCTCGTTAAGGCTTTCCACCACATTCCCGTAGAGCCTTCGGATATTCCCAAGACTGCAGTTTGTACACCATTTGGGTTATTCGAATTTGTGAAAATGCCGTTCGGGCTACGGAATGCTGCGCAAACCTTTCAGAGGTTTATAGATGAGGTCACCAGAGGCTTAGACTTTGTTTATGCCTACATCGATGATTTGCTTGTGGCCAGTTCAACGGAAGAGGAACATAAGGAACATCTTTCACTCCTCTTTCAACGCTTAGAACAATACGGTGTTACTATTAATGCATCTAAGTGTGTGTTTGCACAGCCAACCTTGGAATTTCTTGGTCACACGATTTCGCAGCACGGAATTACCCCCCTTCAGGACAAGTGTGAAGTGATAAAAAATTACCCTATGCCAAATAATCAGCGTGAGTTACGTCGGTTTCTAGGTTTGTAAATTATTACCACAAGTTCATTAAAAACTGTGCCAGTGTTCTTGCTCCTCTACACGCTATGATCACACACAAACGCAAGGTAACGAAATTGGTTTGGTGTAGCGATAGTTTACAGGCGTTCGACAATGCCAAAATGCTATCAATAGTGCATTGTCTCTGTCATTTCCTATCAGTGATGCCCCCCTAACTCTGACGGTCGATGCATCAGATGTTGCGATCGGTGGAGTGTTGGAACAAACCATTACGGTCAACAAGCACCCATCGCGTTTTACTCGAAAAAGCTGCAGCCAGCCCAAACGCGTTATAGTGCTTTCGGACGTGAACTTCTTGCTATTTACTTAAACGTGAAGCATTTTCAACATTTCCTTGAAGGCCGAGAGTTTTGTGTTTTTACCGACCCAAACCTTTGATCACTGTCTTCAATAAAAAGCGCTGTAACCACTCTCCCAGAGTCATCAGGCAACTCGATTATATCTCGCAATTTACCACAGATATCCGCCACATCAAAGGTGTCTTGAACACTCCAGCGGATGCACTTTCAAGAATAGAGATTACTTCTGTTACCCTCAGCTCTACACTGTGGAATGCTATTGCACAGGATCAAGATAGGATACGGAACTACAAGAACTGCTCAGAGAAGACTCCACTCACTCACTTTCCCTCAAGAAAATGAGTATCCAGGATTGTCTGTGCCCCTCTATTGCGACGTATCAACAGCTGCTATTCGCCCTTATGTCCCTCCATGTCACAGAAAGCAGTCTTCATGGATCTTCATAAGCCCTCCCATCCTGGTATCCGTGCTTCGCAACACCTGGTTACCTCTCGCTTTGTTTGGCCTCGATGCGGAAGGATGTCAAACATTGGACCAAAACGTGCCTTGCCTGCCAGCGTGCCAAAGTCCAAAGGCACACCAGGTCCCCCTTTGACGCATTCCCGCCCCCAATCCCAGCGATTTGAGGTAATTCATGTAGACATTGTTGGCCCTCTTCCAGTGATTCAAGGCCAACGTTATCTGCTCACCTGTCTCGACCGCTTTTCCAGATGGCCTGAAGCCATCCCACTTCCTGATATCCAAGCGGACACTGTTGCAAGAGCCTTTCTTCATGGATGGGTATCAAGATTTGGATTGCCGACAAAAGTCATCACTGACCAAGGTCGCCAATTTGAGTCTTCGCTTTGGAGAAGTTTACCAGCTTGTTGGGTACAGTACATGCGCATACCTGTGCGTATCATCCGCAAGCTAACGGCCTCGTCGAACGCTTCCATCGCCAGCTGAAGTCATCCCTTATGTGTCACGAAGACTCCCATTGGATGGATAAGCTTCCACTCGTGTTACTTGGTATTCGCTCTGCATTTAAGAGTGATCTGAAGACTACAGCGGCTGAACTAGTCTATGGAACAACACTGCGGCTACCAGGTGGCTACTTCACTGCAGGGGATAAGTCATGTGATCCTACGGAATTCGCTCAAACACTTTCCTCTCACATGCAGTCCCTTCAGCCTGTTCCCCCTCGATTGACTAGCCAACAGAACATCTTTGTTCCCCCAGCCCTCCAGTCTTGCACCCACGTTTTCGTTCGTGTACCTGTCCCAAAACGGCCTCTCCAATGTCCATATGACGGACCCTATGAAGTTCTCCGACGTACGCGCAAATCATTTCTCATCCAGCGCGGTTCCAAGGTCGACAAGGTTTCTATCGATCGTCTTAAGCCTGCGTTTTGGAATCAACCTTAAGCGAGGTACATGTAGCTACCAAAAAGGTCCAGCGGAAATCTGTGTCGTTCGGAACTCTTTGAACTTCCTCTCTGGTGGGGGAGTGTGTAGTGAATACTCTTATTTTAGTTTCAAGATAAATGTTAATTTTACCGTCTTGAATTTCGGAATAGTATAAATTCATTTTAAATTAGTTACCCCATTATAATTCAATTGTGAACCACATTAATACTAATTTTATGTATACTATATTATTTTATTGTATGTAAACATAATTAATTATATATCACAATTGTCAGTTAATTATTTATATTCAAATATTTATTTTAATCTAATACCATGTCCATTTTACAAATAATAATAGAAAACCAAAGGTTATATTTTCCACCTTTGGTACTGTCGCAGTTTCGCCTAACGGACTCAATACGGCTAGTGAGATAATCACTGGTTGGCACTTAACTAGCGGCAGTGCTTATGGCTACATCATCCAGGTTAACCTATACCGGATAGATGCGCTACGGTCCCAAGCCGTAGCTTGCGTAGGCCAACGACGACGACGTAAACCAACAGTGGTATCTCTCAGAAGAGTTGATCGCATTGGCTTTCTTTGATGATAAAATCAGTTTTGACACCAAAAGAAAAATGAAGGAGGCTCTTACAAAATCTTCGGAGCCAGATCCTCCAAAGAAGACACAAATAGACATCAAAACTATTGACAATAAGCAGCTTGAAGATTTTGTAACTGCTAACACAAAGTCCTTCTTCAATATACTCGGATTGTCTTCAACGTTCTTGAGCAAACCAGTAGAAGATTGGCTTCTCGATGAGAGTTATTGGGTTGCAAAGAACGTAGTGAATCATATGAAAGTTGTTAATGATATTGCTGAAAGAGGAGTGAAATTGATTGAAGATTATAACAAATTAATTACCAATGATGAACAACAGGAGCAATATCTACTGCAAGTTGTATCAAATTATCGGAAGAAGCTTCCGGACAAAACTAAGAAAACTCTCGTATCTTTGATGCAACAATAAAATTTACGAGTATATCCATTCTATGTATCTATTGTAAATATCTATTGTATTGTATCTGTTTATGAACAAATGGAAAAGAGGAAGGTGGTATGATAGGCCTCCTGGGGAACTTCCACTCAAAAAAAAAAGTAACGTGACGCTTGCTGTACCTCCTGGGTGTCATGGAAATCAGCAAATTTTCAAATGGCGGGCGCGACCTCCAAATATTCGAATTTTGACCCGAAATTTCTCCAGGATCATTTTCTACCAAATTAAACCAAATGAGAGGGTATCTAAAAAATTTGAAACAAAAAAATTTTACTCCCCCACTTTTGCATCACCCTAATATATATATATATATATAATATATATATATATATATATATATACTGTATATACACATATATATATCTATATATATGAAAATGAAAATGAAAAGGTTTATTGGCAGACTATAGTACATATGACAAATATTATTAACACAATGACAGTTCATATACTAAGGATAGAAATATATACAATTGATTAGAAATAATACTGTAATGTCGAAGTTAAGTGGAGCTACAGACAGACATTTAGAGGATAAATGGCAGGACTCATGGATAGCTTGGATGATCAGGTTGGTTAATTTTTCAATTCTTTGCATTGGACTGTGTTGAGCATGTCTTGTTTCCTCCGGAAAGCTCGGGACATTGCGGGTAGCAAACATTTGCGAAGCTGAGCATCTCGGTGGTAATTTATGTAAGAGTCTAAAAGACCTGTTGTACAGCAAATTTAGAGTTCTGCCAGAACCTTTTTTATAATTCAACCACAGTTGCTGTCCGTATATATTACTGCAGAAAGTACGAAAGAGAGTGTCTTTAGCTTCACTTGTACAGAATTATATATATATATATATATATATATATATATATATATTATTCTTTATTCTTTCTTTATTCCTTTATTCCCTTATTCTTTCCTTTATTCTTTATTCTTTCCTTTAGTTCGCCTCTTTACTTCTCACTTCTCAAATTTCGTCTCGTAAACTTGACTTTCCCATTTTATGGCTCTTTCAAACTTTTTCTGACCTTCTTTCCCTGTATAGGCCTAATGTAAAAATCTCAGGGGCTGATTTTCTGTTCGAGTTATTTTCAAATTATGTTTCAATTGATGTTGTTTTTCAACTGAAAAAATACTAACAACCTTGGAAGAAAAAACGCTGAGAATTTTAGAAAAATATGCTCCGAAATCACAGCCAAAAGGAAAGAGGAGCTGCCTAGAGAGGCAAAAGAGAAGACTATTCCGCAAAAGAAAGAGAGTGGAGGCGAAGTTAGGCAACTGCGGAGATAATGTCAGGAAAGTAATACAAGAAAAACTGGAGGGTATCGATAGGGAAATACAAGCCCTGATTAAGAACCATACAGGGAGGGAAGAGGAAAAGGCGGTAGAAGCAATAAAGGAAAATCCAAAATACTTCTATATTTATGCGAAAAGGAAAACAAAAACGCGCGCCGCTATTGGGCCCTTAAGGAAGAGAAATAATGAATTAACCGACGATCCAAAAGAAATACAGTATCTGAAACATTGAGAGCCCAGTATGAATCAGTTTTCAGTACCCAAAAAAGTGACAAAGCGATACCTGACATAGATGCATTCTTTGAAGAGAAATTGCAAGGAGAGTGTATAACAGACTTTGATTTTACCCGGGAAGATGTAGCGAGAGCTATAAGACAAATGAAACCACAATTGGATCGCATTATTGATTAAAAACTGAAATGAAATAGCTACATCTTTATACTGGATATGGAGTACAGTAGATCCCTAGACACTGGGGAAATACCGAGCATCTTGAAAATAGCAAACATTGTCCCTATATATAAAGGAGGGGACAGATCTCAAGCAAAGAACTATAGACCAGTGTCATTGCCGTCCCACCTCACCAAAGTATTTGAAAGAATAGTTAGAGAGAAAATTTATGATTTCTTGGAGTCACTGGAAAGATTCAACGAAAACCAGCACGGATTCCGATCAGATAGATCATGCCTATCACAACTAATAGAACACTACAACAATATCCTAGATGCACTGGAAGGCAATGACAACCACGATGTCGTATACACAGATTTTGCTAAAGCTTTCGACAAATGTGATCACGGTATAATAGCACATAAAATGAAATATATGGGAATAACAGGCAAAGTGGGAAAATGGATCACCAACTTCCTCAGAGAACGTCTACAGATCGTCAAAATTCGAGATATATCATCATCAGAATCGGAAGTACGCAGCTCAGTACCACAAGGGACAGTACTGGCCCCACGCCTGTTCATTATCATGCAAACAGCCATAGACAGCGGAGTAATCAGCAACAGTACAGTAACATCTTTTGCAAACGATACAAAGATCAGCAGAAAAATCAGCGATGTAAATGAAGTGGAGGCCTTGCAGAGGGACAAGAACAAAATATACAAATGGTCAGACAATGGACAATAACATGTCATTTAACACCGAGAAATTTCAGCTCTTGAGATATGGTAGAAAAGAAGAACTTAAACAGACCGCATATTATGCTCCAGATAGACAGGAAATTCAGAGAAGCACGAAAGCGATCGATCTGGGGGTAATAATGACAGATGATGCGAAATTCGAAACTCAAAATCAGATAGCGATAAATATAGCAAAAAGAGTCGTTGGACACGTACTAAGAACGTCCAAAAGAAGGGACAGGACAGTAATGATTCCCCTGCTAAAAACACTGATTATACCAAAACTTGAATACTCCTCAATTTTGACGTCCCTATATAAAAAGGAAGCAACTAATAAACTAGAAGAAACGCAAAGACATTTCACAGCCAAGAGTGATGGCTAAATCTGTACTCCCTGGAAAGAAGAAGAGAGAGGTACACCATAATCTATATATGGAAAATGATTGAAAACTTGGTACCAAACCTAAGACTAAACCCAATTACCATTCAAACAAAACTGGAAAATAGGAAAGGCAGAATGTGTTGTGTTCCCAAATTAAAGGCCAGACAAGGGACCTCCTCAACACTGAAGGAAAAATAGCTTAGTTGTCAGGGGGTCAAGACTTTTCAACCAGCTTCCAAGGACCTCAGAAACGTTACAGGGGTCAATGTTGAAGTCTTCAAAAGAAGACTAGGTACCTGGCTCAGGACGGTACCAGATGAGTCGGGTGTACCTGGCTATGTACGGTGGAGAGCGCAAGAAAGCAACTAGTTCCTCCACCAAGCCAGACCTAGAGGCGGGGCCACCAGCTTGACCTCCGTGTGAAGAGAGACTAACGCATGAAACAGCAACAAGGTTAATAAGATTATATATCACACACACACACACACACACACACACACACACACACACACCATATATATATATATATATATATATATTCAGTATATATACATATATATATACATGTGATGAATAAAACCACGAAGGAAAGAAAACAGAATGGTGCTCAAGCGCTTTCGTCTAACGACATCGTCAGGAACACTGAAGTACAGAAAGAGTTACAGCCTATATATGGGTTACAGAAAAAAAAAAATATATATACAATAAACGGAGAACTAAAAATAAAAATTAAACATTAAAGGATTGTGGGAGGAGCATACAAATTTGTAAGGAAAAACTACCGATTTTTAGCACAAGATCAAATGAATTGTTCCCAACCAATGTTAAAAATACAAATTTATACTGGAAATCTGCCCAGGTTTTAGCACTCTGTCCTTCTAGTTTAAGTTCGATATATATATAAATAAATTGCAAAATAAAAGTTAATAGAGTTGCGTACAAGTTTACCAAAGATTTAGCGTTCTACCCTTCTTATCTAAATCTGTTCTGAAGGAATTCAAAACAACAGGATCTAGTTGAAAAAGACCTTTGCTTATGTTGAAGTTATTTGTAAGTTGGATAATGGAAGACTCAAGAATATTCCTATTAACAATGTTGCTAGAGTGAAATAAAACTGAAGCATTATTCCAATCAATAAAGTGGGATAACTCTGACAAATGGACAAAAAGGGCACTGGAAGACTGTCCTGTTCTAACGGAATATTGATGCTGTTTTATACGTGTGTGTAAATCCTTTCCCGTCTGACCTATGTAAAAGGAATCACATTGTTTACAACCAATTTTATATATAATGCCTGAATTATTGGTAGGGCTATTTTTTACTCTGATATTTTTCACAATATTGTTAAATGAAAATACTACATTAATATCCAAAAGTTTAAGTACATTAGCAATGCCTAAAAAGCCCGGGAAAAATGGAAGTACTAAAATATTTTTTGACAAAGTACGAGTGTTATTATTGACACGATAGAAAGTTCGTGTTGCCTTGTTGAGACAAGATTCCATAAACGCAGATGGATAACACAGATCACTTCCAATACCGTTGATTTTTTCCAATTCGGCATCGATGTATTCCGGACTGGCGATCCTAAGAGCGCGGAGAAACATTGAAAAAAAATGGCCTTCTTAGTGGGGGTGTCATGTCCCGAGTAAAAGTGTACGTAGGACAAATTGTTTGTTTTTTCCCGATAGATACTAAACTTAAAACCTGGGCTTTCCCTATTTACACGCACATCCAAAAACGGGATTGAGTTGTCTTGTTCCACTTCTAAAGTAAACTTAATGGAGGGGACTTGATCATTTAACTGAAGGAGGAAGTTATCCAGGTCACGATTCATGGGCCAGATACTCAAAATATCGTCGACGTACCGCACCCAAGGAATGCCAACCCCTAGGATTCTCGGAATGTAAGTAATTTCGAAAAACTCCATATAAATATCGGAGAGGAGGGGCGACAAGGGGTTGCCCATGGCCATCCCAAAAACTAGTTGATAATACTCGTTATTGAAAGTGAATTTACAGTCTTTGATGCAAAGCTTAATAAGTTCCAAACCAATGTGTGAAGGTAGTGGCAGGTCATACTTATGTAATTCTCGGGAGAGAAAGTCAAGCATATCGTCAATCGGCACTTTTGTAAACAATGAACAAACGTCAAAACTGATCAATCTATCGTTGGTTTCAGTACGTACATTATTCAATTTTTCAGTAAGGTCCATGGAATTTTTTATATGTGAATCAGAGATAGTTCCGAGAATGGGGGACAAGACTTTGACAAGCCATTTGGAGAGTTTATAAGTAATAGAGCCCACCGAGCTAATAATAGGGCGCATAGGGTTGCCAGGTTTGTGGGTTTTAATAAGACCGTAAAGGTAGGGCAGAGAAGGTGAAGTGGATATGAAAAGCGGAATTAAGTCTTTATGATCTTTGAGAATGCGTTTCAAGCCACTATTAAATGATTTGATGACGTCATCCTGCGGGTTCTTTCTAAGTTTGCTGTATGTGGCGGGGTCCTGGAGAAGCTCGTTTATCTTTCTAATGTAGTCCACTTTGTCCATAATAACTATGGTGTTAGCCTTGTCTTCTTTAGTAATATGGAGCTCCCCATCTTTTTTTAATTGTGAGAGGCTATTGCGAAAACGTTTAGGAAAGTTATCTTCGTAACTACTATTCGCCGCACTATAAAGAAGGCCTTTAACTACGTTAAACAAAGACTGAGGGAGATTACACTGTTTTTCAAAACAAGCGAGACTGTAACAAATTTGTAAAGCCGAAGTTTTTTTAACAATAAAAAAGGACATACCATACCCAAGGGCACTTTTTGCATCGTCACTAATGTTTTTCGAAGAAAGGTTCAAAACACAATTTGAGCTTGCTTTTTCACTCCACTTGCTTTTTCACTCCACTGACTATTTCGAACGAGACTTTTAATTTTGCGATCCAAAATGTTACGAAGTGAAGAAGTTCTCCGACGGAACTCGTTGTAAATTTCATCAAACAAAGGTTGGATCCACGGTTGGGGAATAACGGTCACAAAATTACGTTTGGCAATGCTTAAATTTTTGAAGGCGGACCACTCATTTTGTCTGGTGACTTCAATATGTTTTTTTAAAATTAATCTGCTGAAGTTGTTGAACGGATGGTCGTCAATTTGTCTGAGGCGAATCGGAAGAAGGGATTTGGGAAGAACTTGCTCCTCTCGACAATTAGTAAGAAACTTTTGTCGGATACGAATTGCATGCCCCTTCATTAATGTAGGAGAAAACACGGACACAAAAGGAGGCAAGAGAGGGAACAGCAAGCCTAAGGAACGCGTTGTGTTCATTATATGAAAATTATTTCACGAAAGTAACACGTGAAAAACATTTATGATGAATAAAACCACGAAGGAAAGGAAACACAGAATGGTGCTCAAGCGTTTATGGAATCTTGTCTCAACAAGGGAAAACGAACTTTCTATCGTGTGAATAATAACACTCGTACTTTGTCAAAGAATATTTTAGTACTGCCATTTTTGCCGGGCTTTTGAGGCATTGCTAATGTACTTAAACTTTTGAATATTAATGTAGTATTTTCATTTAACAATATTGTGGAAAATATCAGAGTAAAAAATAGCCCTACCAATAATTCAGGCATTATATATAAAATTGGTTGTAAACAATGTGATTCCTTTTACATAGGTCAGACGGGAAAGGATTTACACACACGTATAAAACAGCATCAATATTCCGTTAGAACAGGACAGTCGTCCAGTGATCTTTTTGTCCATTTGTCAGAGTTATCCCACTGTATCGATTGGAATAATGCCTCAGTTTTATTTCACTCTAGCAACATTGTTAATAGAAATATTCTTGAGTCTTCCATTATCCAACTTACAAATAACTTCAACATAAGCAAAGGACTTTTTCAACTCGATCCTGTTGTTTTGAATGCCTTCAGAACAGATTTAGATAAGAAGGGTAGAACGCTAAATCTTTGGTAAACTTGTACGCTACTCTATTAACTTTTATTTTTCAATTTATTTTTATATCTATCGAACTTAAACAAGAAGGGCAAAGTGCTAAAACCTGGGCAGATTTCCAGTATATATCTATTTTTTTTTTTCTATAACATTGGTTGGAAACAATTCATTTGATCTTGTGCTAAAAATCGGTAGTTTTTCCTTACAAATTTGTATGCTCCTCCCACAATCCTTTAATGTTTAATTTTTATTTTCAATTCTCCGTTTATTGTATATATATATATATATATATATATATATATATATATATATATATATATATATGAACTCAGAATTGTTCCCCTGAGTTTTTTATGATACACACAGACCGTGCATGGAACAAGGAACTCTTCTGGGATAATTAAATCCACTATAGTCCGAATAAGTAATGGTAAATGACAAATACCATGGTTTTTCTTTTTCATGATGCAAGCCCGACGTGGGCAACGGGTCTCTCGCAAAGAGGTCCCATAAATATAGCTTCCCTCACCAGCTATCTGCAAAGCAGACAGGTTCCAGCTTTGAGACATGGATCTAGGGTTTAAAGCAGCCTAGCCCCACTACATTTAGAACAGTGATGCACAAACCCTGGCCCGCGGGCCAAATATGTCCCCCACGGGTCTTTTCAGTGGCCCCACGGGTCTTTTCAATTCAATGAAAAAGTTAGAATATAAAAGTGACCCAATTTATGACTTAGATGGAAAGTAAGTAGGCTAATACAATTAGTTATTTTCTTCGCTTGGCCCTCACATCAAAAAAGTTTGTGCGCCACTGATTTAGAACCTCAATATAAGTAAAAGACTCGTTGCATTCACGTCGGATTGAATAAATCAAAGAAAAAGGGGTAACTATTATATTTTTAGCCAAAACCAAAACTTAAACCTCAACTGGCAGAATTGAGCGTCCACTTTTCAAGGCACATAACATGTCCGTTTCATGATGGGAATGATCTCAGAATGGTTCCCTGAGTTTTTTATGATACACACAGACCGTGCATGGAACAAGGAACTCTTCTGGGATAATTAAATCCACTATAGTCCGAATAAGTAATGGTAAATGACAAATACCAGAGTTTTTCTTTTTCATGATGCAAGCCCGACGTGGGCAACGGGTCTCTCGCAAAGAGGTCCCATAAATATAGCTTCCCTCACCAGCTATCTGCAAAGCAGACAGGATCCAGCTTTGGGACATGGATTAACCCTTTTTCTTTGATTTATTCAATCCGACGTGAATGCAACGAGTCTTTTACTTATATTGAGGTTCTAAATGTAGTGGGGCTAGGCTGCTTTAAACCCTAGATCCATGTCCCAAAGCTGGATCCTGTCTGCTTTGCAGATAGCTGGTGAGGGAAGCTATATTTATGGGACCTCTTTGCGAGAGACCCGTTGCCCACGTCGGGCTTGCATCATGAAAAAGAAAAACTATGGTATTTGTCATTTACCATTACTTATTCGGACTTAGTGGATTTAATTATCCCAGAAGAGTTCCTTGTTCCATGCACGGTCTGTGTGTATCATATATATATATATATATATATATATATATATATATATATATATTTCTGTAACCTATATATAGGCTGTAACTCTTTATGTACTTCAGTGTTCCTGAGGATGTCATTAGACGAAAGCGCTTGAGCACCATTCTGTGTTTCCTTTCCTTCGTGGTTTTATTCATCATAAATATTTTTCACGTGTTACTTTCGTGAAATAATTTTCATATATATATGTATCACCACCATCTATCCTGTTAGGAATGTCCTGTCAGGTAACGAGCCCCACGAACGTTTTCCAAGTCGACCGACTCATATATATACACATATTAAATGCAAAAAACTTCACTTTTTTCTACGTGAAGGTCAAAATATGAAAATAAAACCCACTCTAATAGACAGAGTTTATTTCCACGACAGTTTCGACGCCCACTGGCATCCTCCTCGCCAGTGGGCGTCGAAACTGTCGTGGAAATAAACTGTCTATTAGAGTGGGTTTTTATTTTCATATACACATATACATACATACACACATATACATACATACACACATATACACATACATACATACACATATACACATATACACACACATACATACACACACACATACATATATACACATACATACATATATACACACACATATATACACACATACATACATATACACACACATATACATATATACATACACATACATATATTCATACACATACATATACATATACACATACATATACATATATACATATCTCCCTCGATTAGGTACTCCGGCTTGCCTGGCCGAGGGGGCTCGTACACCTCGTGGGTTGTTGGGGTTTCCTCAACTCCTCGCGGGGTGTGAGCGAAGAGTTACCTAGCTGCGGTTGTTGTTTTTTTTTCCCCTCCTTTTCTTTCCCCCCTCCTTTTCTTTCTTTTTGCTCCCCCTTTTTTTTCCGTCTCTCCCGGAATTTCTTTTGTCTTGACTCGGTCTTGTGCCTCTGTTAATTGTAGTATCCCCCCCTCTGTTTGTATTTTGCAGTCTTGGGGTCATCGGGTGCACCCGCCGGGGGGCATCGCTCCGTGGCTGAGCCGTGCTCTGGGGACGGTACGGGCGCCCGGACCACTGCTGCGTCTGGAGTGGGTCTTTGCTTGGCCCTTAACGGACAAATCTCCGTAGTGCCAATCTGCTGTTTTTCAAACGACAGTCAGGTTGGGGGGCGGGCTACCCGGGACGTTGGGCCTGCGCCTTGAAGGATGCAGCGGCGGATGGTGCATTGCCTTGGGTCCGAGGCTGTCTTTTTTGTAAAGCTATTGTTTATGGGTTCAATTTCTAAACTTCAATCCCCTCCTGTTGACGACTCTGGCCCGCCCTTGGATTTGGATAAGACTACTACTTCTGGTCGTTCAGCGGCCTCTGCCTCCGCTGGATTGACCTTCAAGCCGTATGGCCCCCTCTCGTCCTCTGCGGCGTCTGGCTGTCGTGGCCGGACTCGTGGTGGCCGTAGGGCGGGGTCTTCGCGGCCCTTGTTCTCTCGCCCACTCTCGGTTACCGTTACACATGGACCTGTCCCGGCTGTCAATTTCTGTCCGGTGGACAGGTTCCTTGTTCTCCGCCCTTCCGCTGGCTCCCTTCCGGGCAACTCGGAACGGGTGTTTCAGCGCCTTAAGACGGTGGGGGTTCCCTGTCGTTATGATATCCGCCCTCTGAAGGATGGGTCTCTTCTTTTGAAGTCCCGTTCATCGGGGGTGACTGAGTCCCTTCTACAGTTGCAGGATGTCTTGGGTTGCAGAGTTTCTGTGACTCCCTATCCGCAATTGAATAGCTGTCAGGGCACCATTTTCGCTTCCCGTCTGCTGTCAATCCCGGTTGGCGAGTTGCAGGAGGATCTTGCCCCCCAGGGGGTAACGAAGGTCTTCCGCTTTTCGTCGCGCCGGGATGGTGCTCTTACCCCGTCCGCTCGTCTGCTCCTGACCTTTGACTCCCTTGTGCCTCCGGCCCAGGTGTTCTGGGGCGTGGGAGATCGCCGGTCGTGTGAGTTTTCGGTGCGACCATATGTGCCTGACCCGGTTCGCTGCTTTGGCTGCAACCGGTTCGGCCATGTTAGCTCTGCGTGCCGCCGTGAGGGTAAGCTATGTGTCCGCTGCGGTGGGCCTGCGCACCCTACCCTGTGCACGAAGCCTCCGCGGTGCTCGAACTGCTCGGGGGCCCACCCTTCCTCCTCTCGTGACTGCCCCGTTTTCAAATTTGAATTCGAGGTGCGGTCCTTAAGGACTACCGAATTCCTTAGTGCGCGGGAGGCGCGCGATTGGGTCCGTGACCGGGAACCGCGGCGGGGGTTGTCCTATGCTGCGGCTCTTGGCCCTGGCGGGTCCTCAGGCCCCTCCCGTGCTACCCCGGCGTCTACCGGAGTGGTGCCACCCCCTGGAAGTTCCGGGGGTTGGTGGTCCTCCTGGCGCCGCGGGTCCTTCTTGTTCCTCTGCCTCACTTTCAGACATCCCATCTGATTCCCTGCCCACAAGTGCCCCTTCTCCCTCTCCGGCCTTGGGGTCTGGATCCTTGCCTACTCGTCTCTCGGCTGGGGAAGGTGATGCCCCGAAGGGGAGGAGGAAGCGTCGCCGTGGTCGGAGTCGTAATCCTCCAGACCCGATCATGACCGCTGCTCGCCCTGCTTCCCCTTCTTCACCGGAGGGGAAGCGGCGCGCCGCTCCTGATCCGCTCGGGACTCCCCCCCCTATACGGAGGGCTGGTGAGGCGTCACCTCCAGGTGCCCCGACCAGTGTCCGGGTGTCGGTTGAGGTACACCGCCCCATGACACCCTCGATTGCTGACTCTGTTCCCATGGTGGACCCGGTCGAGAGGTGCCTGGCCCTTCTTCATGGAGTCTCTTTCCCTTCGGCTCCTGCTGAGAGTGGTCGGGTCTCTCTCCTGGATCTACCTCTCCCACCTGTGGTGGACCTTTCCTCCCCCCCCCCGTCAGTGCTTGTCTGGTTTGACGAGCCCTCGAACATCTGGTTCTCCCCAGCCCCCCTCTGGTGGGGAGCCGGGGTTTCGGCTGGGCCCGTCTCGTCGTCTCCCCCCCCAGGGGAGCCCCCTCTGAACTCCCTGTTCCACTTTCCACCTCTTGTTCTACTACGGGTGAAGCAGCTGCGGGGTCGGTGGCCCCTACCCCCCCCGTTCGGGGTGAGTCGGGGAAGCCGATTCCGTCCCTGGTTGCGGACCGTTGAGTTTGCTGCTCAGCTTGGTCCGTGGCTATTTCTCTGTTTTCTCTGCCTCTTATAATGCCACTTCCCCTTACAGTTCCATTTTGCATTGGAACTGTAGGGGGCTTTTAGCTAACTGGGAGAACCTTGCCTCCCTGCTGAAGAGCGAGCGGCCTTCCTGTGTTTGTCTCCAGGAGACTATCCTGGCTGCGCGGGGACTCCCTCGTCTCTCTGGCTATGTTGGTTTCCCTTGCACCCCGGATGAGCACACACGCCGGCGGGGTGCGGCGATTTATGTGCATCATTCGTTACCATCGCGAGGTGTGCCTCTTCGCACTTCCTTGCAGGCTGTGGCTGTGCGTCTATTTTTAGATCGCCAGTACACTGCCTGCTCGATTTATATTCCTCCTCATGACCCTCCTTCTCGCGACGCGGTTCGCGAGTTGGTGTTGCAACTACCTCGACCGTTTCTCCTCCTCGGGGACTTTAACAGTCACGACCCGGCTTGGGAGATGTCCGGTCGACTAATGTTGCTGGTATGTTGCTCTCCTTAATGGAGGAACTTTCCTTTGCGTGCCTCAATTCCGGTGAACCTACTTACTTCCACGAACCCACGGGTTCATTTACCTGTATTGATCTCTCCTTGGTGTCCCTCGATGCCTTACTCATTTTTCGTGGAAGGTGTTGGGGGACTCTTATGGCAGTGATCATTACCCAGTCTGTCTTGAGCCGGTCGGACCGCAGCCGGGTGTCTCGTCTCGACCGAGGTGGTGCCTTGCGCGGGCTGACTGGCCATCCTTCAGAGCTCGTTCCGTCATTGCCCGTTCGGTGTTGAGCTTTGGCTCTGTGGATGAGAGCTTGGAGTTCTTCGAGCGGGTATTGATGGGCGTCGCGGAGGACTGTATTCCTCGATCTTCCGGTAACCCGCGGACGCGTAGCGTCCCGTGGTGGACTCCAGCATGTCACCGGGCGGTGTGCGAGAGGAAGAGGGCGACGCGCCGCTTCCACCGCACCCGGCGCGCGGACCACTTGATTGAGATGCGGCGGGCGAAGGCTTTCGCCCCCGGACTCTCAAGTTGGCCCGTCGGGCCTCTTGGCGTGCTTTTGTGTCCGGCATTTCCTCGTCTACCCCTTCTGCTGCTGTGTGGCGGAAGGTACGTAGTATCGAGGGGAAGCCGGTCCCTGCTAGTCGCCCTGTCCTTCGGGACGGGGACGGCTTCCTTTCGGATCCTGCTGCTGTGGCCGATCGGCTGGCTGGGGCTTTTGCTGCGGTTTCCCGTTCGCCTTCAGCTGCGGATCGTCCTTTGTCGAATGTTACGTTCCCGCCGTCTGGGAACGAGCCCTATAACCAGTCTCTTTACGATGCGGGAACTTCGGGCTGCCTTGGCAACCCGTCGTTCTTCCGCCCCTGGCCCTGATGACATTCCGTATGACTTTCTTTGGAATCTGCACCCGATGG
>JAJOZX010004386.1:0-112500 GCA_023014485.1 Bathynomus jamesi
TTTTTCGTTTGAAATTAACTAATTATTACGTTAGGTTTTTGGTCTTATCCTTTTCCACGCAGTTTCGATTTTTTCACAAATTTGCTCAATAGGCAATTCTACTCTGATTTAGAAAATGAAATCATTTTTTTTGAAATGAAAACTTAAAAAGGAGTTACAGCCATTTCAATTTTAAATTTTCTCGTTTGAATTTAACTAATTATTACGTTAGGTTTTTGGAGAATAATCCTTTCCACGCACTTCTTCGATTTTTCACAAATTTCTCAGTAGTGCAATTTCATACTCTGATTTAGAAAATGAACTCGATTTTATATAGAAATGAAAACTTAAAAAGTTACAGCCATTTCAATTTTAAATTTTCTCGTTTGAAATTAACTAATTATTACGTTAGGTTTTTGGAGTCTTTCCTTTCCACGCAGTTTATTCGATTTTTTCACAAATTTTCAGTAGTGCAATTTCATACTCTGATTTAGAAAATGAAATCATTTTATTTAGAAATGAAAACTTAAAAAGTTACAGCCATTTCAATTTTAAATTTTCTCGTTTGAATTTAACTAATTATTACGTTAGGTTTTTGGAGAATAATCCTTTCCACGCACTTCTTTCGATTTTTTCACAAATTTGCTCAATTGTGCAATTTCATACTCTGAAATAATAAATGCAACTCATTTTTTCTAGAAATGAAAACTTAAAAAGTTACAGCCATTTCAATTTTAAATTTTCTCGTTTGAAATTAACTAATTATTACGTTAGGTTTTTTGGAGTATCCTTTCTACGCACTTCTTTCGATTTTTTCACAAATTTGCTCAATAGTGCAATTTCATACTCTGATTTAGAAAATGCAACTCGATTTTCTAGAAATGAAACTTAAAAGTTACAGCCATTTCAATTTAAATTTTCTCGTTTGAAATTAACTAATTATTACGTTAGGTTTTTGGAGTCTTTCCTTTCCACGCACTTCTTCGATTTTTTCACAAATTTGCTCAATAGTGCAATTTCATACTGTGATTTAGAAAATGCAACTCATTTTATTAGAAATGAAAACTTAAAAAGTTACAGCCATTTCAATTTTAAATTTTCTCGTTTGAATTTAACTAATTATTACGTTAGGTTTTTGGAGAATAATACTTTCCACGCACTTTCGATTTTTTCACAAATTTTCTCAATTGTGCAATTTCATACTCTGAAATAGAAAATGCAACTCATTTTTTCTAGAAATGAAAACTTAAAAGTTACAGCCATTTCAATTTTAAATTTTCTCGTTTGAAATTAACTAATTATTACGTTAGGTTTTTGGAGTCTTATCCTTTCCACGCAGTTCATTCGATTTTTTCACAAATTTTTTCAGTAGTGCAATTTCATACTCTGATTTAGAAAATGAACTCATTTTATTTAGAAATGAAAACTTAAAAAGTTACAGCCATTTCAATTTTAAAATTTCTCGTTTGAATTTAACTAATTATTACGTTAGGTTTTTGGAGAATAATCCTTTCCACGCACTTCTTTCGATTTTTTCACAAATTTCCTCAATTGTGCAGTTTCATACTCTGAAATAGAAAATGCAACTCATTTTTCTAGAAATGAAAACTTAAAAAGTTACAGCCATTTCAATTTTAAATTTTCTCGTTTGAAATTAACTAATTATTACGTTAGGTTTTTGGAGTCTTTCATTTCCACGCACTTGTTTCGATTTTTCACAAATTTGCTCAATAGTGCAATTTCATACTCTGATTTAGAAAATGCAACTCATTTTTTCTAGAAATGAAAACTTAAAAAGTTACAGCCATTTCAATTTTAAATTTTCTCGTTTGAAATTAACTAATTATTACGTTAGGTTTTTGGAGTCGTATTCCTACCACGCAGTTCATTCGATTTTTTCACAAATTTTCTCAGTAGAGCAATTTCATACTCTGATTTAGAAAATGCAACTCGATTTTCTAGAAATGAAAACTTAAAAAGTTACAGCCATTTCAATTTTAAATTTTCTCGTTTGAAATTTAACTAATTATTACGTTAGGTTTTTGGAGTCTTTCTTTCCACGCACTTTCGATTTTTTCACAAATTTGCTCAATAGTGCAATTTCATACTCTGATTTAGAAAATGAACTCATTTTATTTAGAAATGAAAACTTAAAAGTTACAGCCATTTCAATTTTAAATTTTCTCGTTTGAAATTAACTAATTATTACGTTAGGTTTTTGGAGTCTTATCCTTTCCACGCAGTTCATTCGATTTTTTCACAAATTTTCTCAGTAGTGCAATTTCATACTCTGATTTAGAAAATGAAATCATTTTATTTAGAAATGAAAACTTAAAAAGTTACAGCCATTTCAATTTTAAATTTTCTCGTTTGAATTTAACTAATTATTACGTTAGGTTTTTTGGAGAATAATCCTTTCCACGCACTTCTTTCGATTTTTCACAAATTTCTCAATTGTGCAATTTCATACTCTGAAATAATAAATGCAACTCATTTTTCTAGAAATGAAAACTTAAAAAGTTACAGCCATTTCAATTTTAAATTTTCTCGTTTGAAATTAACTAATTACGTTAGGTTTTTGGAGTCTTTTCCTTTCCACGCACTTGTTTTCGTTTTTTTCACAAATTTGCTCAATAGTGCAATTTCATACTCTGATTTAGAAAAGTAACTCGATTTTTTCTAGAAATGAAAACTTAAAAAAGTTACAGCCATTTCAATTTTAAATTTTCTCGTTGAATTAACTAATTATTACGTTAGGTTTTTGGAGTCTTTCCTTCCACACGCACTTGTTTCGATTTTTTCACAAATTTGCTCATAGTGCAATTTCATACTGTGATTAGAAAATGAACTCATTTTATTTAGAAATGAAAACTTAAAAGTTCAGCCATTTCAATTTTAAATTTTCTCGTTTGAAATTTAACTAATTATTACGTTAGGTTTTTGGAGTCTTAATCCTTTCCACGCAGTTCATTCGATTTTTTCACAAATTTTCAAGTGGCAATTTCATACTCTGATTTAGAAAATGAACTCATTTTTTAGAATGAAAACTTAAAAAGTTACAGCCATTTCAATTTTAAATTTTCTCGTTTGAATTTAACTAATTATTACGTTAGGTTTTTGGAGAATAATCCTTTCCACGCACTTCTTTCGATTTTTTCACAAATTCTCAATGTGCAGTTTCATACTCTGAAATAGAAAATGCAACTTGTTTTCTAGAAATGAAAACTTAAAAAGTTACAGCCATTTCAATTTTAAATTTTCTCGTTTGAAATTAACTAATTATTACGTTAGGTTTTTGGAGTCTTTTCCTTTCCACGCACTTGTTTCGATTTTTTCACAAATTTGCTCAATAGTGCAATTTCATACTCTGATTTAGAAAATGTAACTCGATTTTTCTAGAAATGAAAACTTAAAAAGTTACAGCCATTTCAATTTTAAATTTTCTCGTTTGAAATTAACTAATTATTACGTTAGGTTTTTGGAGTCTTATCCTTTCCACGCAGTTCATTCGATTTTTTCACAAATTTTCTCAGTAGTGCAATTTCATACTCTGATTTAGAAAATGAAATCATTTTATTTAGAAATGAAAACTTAAAAAGTACAGCCATTTCAATTTTAAATTTTCTCGTTTGAATTTAACTAATTATTACTTTAGGTTTTGGAGAATAATCCTTTCACGCACTTCTTTCGATTTTTCACAAATTTGCTCAATTGTGCAATTTCATACTCTGAAATAAAAATGCAACTCATTTTTTCTAGGAAATGAAAACTTAAAAAGTTACAGCCATTTCAATTTTAAATTTTCTCGTTTGAAATTAACTAATTATTACGTTAGGTTTTTGGAGTCTTATTTCCTACCACGCTTCTTCGATTTTTTCACAAATTTGCTCAATAGTGCAATTTCATACTCTGATTTAGAAAATGCAACTCGATTTTCTAGAAATGAAAACTTAAAAAGTTACAGCCATTTCAATTTTAAATTTTCTCGTTTGAAATTAACTAATTATTACGTTAGGTTTTTGGAGTCTTTTCCTTTCCACGCACTTCTTTCGATTTTTTCACAAATTTGCTCAATAGTGCAATTTCATACTGTGATTTAGAAAATGAACTCATTTTATTTAGAAATGAAAACTTAAAAAGTTACAGCCATTTCAATTTTAAATTTTCTCGTTTGAATTTAACTAATTATTACGTTAGGTTTTTGGAGAATAATCTTTCCACGCACTTCTCGATTTTTTCACAAATTTTCTCAATTGTGCAATTTCATACTCTGAAATAGAAAATGCAACTCATTTTTTCTAGAAATGAAAACTTAAAAAGTTACAGCCATTTCAATTTTAAATTTTCTCGTTTGAAATTAACTAATTATTACGTTAGGTTTTTGGAGTCTTATCCTTTCTACGCACTTCTTTCGATTTTTTCACAAATTTGCTCAATAGTGCAATTTCATACTCTGATTTAGAAAATGCAACTCGATTTTCTAGAAATGAAAACTTAAAAAGTTACAGCCATTTCAATTTTAAATTTTCTCGTTTGAAATTAACTTATTATTACGTTAGGTTTTTGGAGTCTTTTCCTTTCCACGCACTTCTTTCGATTTTTTCACAAATTTGCTCAATAGTGCAATTTCATACTGTGATTTAGAAAATGAACTCATTTTATTTAGAAATGAAAACTTAAAAAGTTACAGCCATTTCAATTTTAAATTTTCTTGTTTGAATTTAACTAATTATTACGTTAGGTATTTGGAGAATAATCCTTTCCACGCACTTTCGATTTTTTCACAAATTTGCTCAATTGTGCAATTTCATACTCTGAAATAGAAAATGCAACTCATTTTTAGAAATGAAAACTTAAAAAGTTACAGCCATTTCAATTTTAAATTTTCCCGTTTGAAATTAACTAATTATTACGTTAGGTTTTTGGTCTTATTCCTACCACGCAGTTCATTCGATTTTTTCACAAATTTTCTCAGTAGAGCAATTTCATACTCTGATTTAGAAAATGCAACTCGATTTTCTAGAAATGAAAACTTAAAAAGTTACAGCCATTTCAATTTTAAATTTTCTCGTTTGAAATTAACTAATTATTACGTTAGGTTTTTGGAGTCTTTTCCTTTCCACGCACTTTCGATTTTTTCACAAATTTGCTCAATAGTGCAATTTCATACTCTGATTTAGAAAATGCAACTCGATTTTCAAGAAATGAAAACTTAAAAAGTTACAGCCATTTCAATTTTAAATTTTCTCGTTTGAAATTAACTAATTATTACGTTAGGTTTTTGGAGTCTTATCCTTTCCACGCAGTTCATTCGATTTTTTCACAAATTTTCTCAGTAGTGCAATTTCATACTCTGATTAGGAAAATGAAATCATTTTATTTAGTAAATGAAAACTTAAAAAGTTACAGCCATTTCAATTTTAAATTTTCTCGTTTGAATTTAACTAATTATTACGTTAGGTTTTTGGAGAATAATCCTTTCCACGCACTTCTTTCGATTTTTTCACAAATTTGCTCAATTGTGCAATTTCATACTCTGAAATAATAAATGCAACTCATTTTTTCTAGAAATGAAAACTTAAAAAGTTACAGCCATTTCAATTTTAAATTTTCTCGTTTGAAATTAACTAATTATTACGTTAGGTTTTTGGAGTCTTATCCTTTCTACGCACTTCTTTCGATTTTTTCACAAATTTGCTCAATAGTGCAATTTCATACTCTGATTTAGAAAATGCAACTCGATTTTCTAGAAATGAAAACTTAAAAAGTTACAGCCATTTCAATTTTAAATTTTCTCGTTTGAAATTAACTAATTATTACGTTAGGTTTTTGAGAGTCTTTTCCTTTCCACGCACTTCTTTCGATTTTTTCACAAATTTGCTCAATAGTGCAATTTCATACTGTGATTTAGAAAATGAACTCATTTTATTTAGAAATGAAAACTTAAAAAGTTACAGCCATTTCAATTTTAAATTTTCTCGTTTGAATTTAACTAATTATTACGTTAGGTTTTTGGAGAATAATACTTTCCACGCACTTTCGATTTTTTCACAAATTTTCTCAATTGTGCAATTTCATACTCTGAAATAGAAAATGCAACTCATTTTTTCTAGAAATGAAAACTTAAAAGGTTACAGCCATTTCAATTTTAAATTTTCTCGTTTGAAATTAACTAATTATTACGTTAGGTTTTTGGAGTCTTATCCTTTCCACGCAGTTCATTCGATTTTTTCACAAATTTTCTCAGTAGTGCAATTTCATACTCTGATTTAGAAAATGAAATAATTTTATTTAGAAATGAAAACTTAAAAAGTTACAGCCATTTCAATTTTAAATTTTCTCGTTTGAATTTAACTAATTATTACGTTAGGTTTTTGGAGAATAATCCTTTCAACGCACTTCTTTCGATTTTTTCACAAATTTGCTCAATTGTGCAATTTCATACTCTGAAATAGAAAATGCAATTTATTTTTTCTAGAAATGAAAACTTAAAAAGTTACAGCCATTTCAATTTTAAATTTTCTCGTTTGAAATTAACTAATTATTACGTTAGGTTTTTGGAGTCTTATCCTTTCCACGCAGTTCATTCGATTTTTTCACAAATTTCCTCAATTGTGCAATTTCATACTCTGAAATAGAAAATGCAACTCATTTTTTCTAGAAATAAAAACTTAAAAAGTTACAGCCATTTCAATTTTAAATTTTCTCGTTTGAAATTAACTAATTATTACGTTAGGTTTTTGGAGTCGTATTCTTTCCACGCAGTTCATTCGATTTTTTCACAAATTTTCTCAGTAGAGCAATTTCATACTCTGATTTAGAAAATGCAACTCGATTTTCTAGAAATGAAAACTTAAAAAGTTACAGCCATTTCAATTTTAAATTTTCTCGTTTGAATTTAACTAATTATGGCGTGTCATAGCTGTTATTTGTACGTTAGCTGAACGTGGCTTGTCTTTTCGAGGAACAGAAGATTTGGATCATTGCAGAATGGGAATTTTTTAGGGCTGCTTGAGCTCATAAGCCGGTTTGATCCATTTTTAGCAGGTCACATTTTGAAATATGGAAATTCTGGCAAAGGAAATCCTTCTTACCTGTCCAAAACCACCTGTGAGGAACTCATTCAACTAATGGCTCAAAAGGTCCACGCAATCATTGTTGTCGAAGTAAAATCTTCTGGTTATTTTAGTTTGTCAGTTGATTCAACACCAGATCTATCACATATCGATCAGTTAAGTGTTGTACTTAGGTACTTAAAAGATGGACAGCCTATTGAACGCTTTTTAACCTTTCTGAAAATGAGGAGGAAATGGTGAGGAAATGGCAAATCAGGTGTTGCAGTACTTACGGGAAGTTTGTAAGCTAAACTTTTCAAAATGTAGGGGTCAATCTTACGACAACGCTGCCAACATGTCTGGGCGTTATAAGGGGATGCAGCAAAACATTTTAGAAACAAACATGTTTGCTATATATGTGCCCTGTGCAGCCCATTCACTAAATCTGGTAGGCCGAAGTGCTGTTGACTGCTGTCAAGAGGCGGTTAATTTCTTCTCTACAGTGCAGTTGCTCTATACCTTTTTTTTAGCCTCAACCAGCAGGTGGGAAATTCTTAAAGGTTGTATTGGAAATGAAAGTGTCTTAAAATCCCTCTCTGATACCAGATGGGAGGCACATGCTATGGCAACAGCAGCAATTTTGAAATCTTTCCTTAAAATTTTAGAAGCGTTAGAATGTATAGCTGAAGACCAGTCACAAAAGGGAGACACTAGAAGAGAAGCAAATAATATTGCAAATAAGATGCAAGAGCTAGAATTCGTTTTTATGTTGAATTTTTGGGATGAGATTTTGCAAAATTTTCATAGAGTAAGCAAAGTTCTACAGAATAAGGATGTGAACTTAAAAACATGTGCAGATCTGTATGGATCATTAGCTGACCAACTGTGCACTTCACGAGATGAATTTGAAAGATATGAAGCAGCTACAAAGGAAATGCTACCAGATGTTGATTACAAGGCAGCTCAAACTCGCAAACGTATCAGAAAGAAGGTACCCAATGACGGAGATGCACCAGAAGTATATCTGAATGCCAGAGATAAATTTCTTATCACCACCTTTTACACAATTGTTGACAAATTTGAAACTGAGATGAGAAGAAGAGGAGAGATATACAAAGAAATAGCAGAGAGATTTTCTTTTCTAAGTGATGTGCCACATAATGTCACCACTTCATCATCTACTGAAATTGAAAGGTATTCTCAGGGTTGTAAAAAGATGATTGATGCTTACCCAGAGGACTTGAACACTAATTTCTCTGCTGAGCTTCAGCAGTTTCACTCATATGTGTGCCATAAGTTCAGTGCAAAAAAAAATGTAAAAACAAGATTCAGTCATGCTGAACTTTATAAAAAATTGTAGAAGACATATTGAGTGTGCCTTCCCAAATGTAGAAATTGCCTTTCGTATATTTTTAACATTAATGGTCACAAATTGCTCAGCTGAGCGTTCATTTTCTCAGTTGAAGTATATTAAAAATACCAACAGAACAACTATGCAACAAGGCAGGCTGGATGCCTTATCTCTACTAAGTATAGAAGCAGATGTGTTACGTAAGATTAGTTTTGAGGATCTGATCAAAGACTTTGCAATTAAAAAGAGTAGGAGAAAACTTTTCAAATATAAATGAAGTGGAAGTATACAAAAATAAACATTATTTTCCATCTTACTGTAAGTTTTGTTTCATTTCAAAAAATAAAATTTTATTTTATGGTTTATTTTTGTTTATATTTTGAATGACATATATATGGGGCACCAAAATCTTTTAAGTGCTTAGGGCCTCTAAAGGTCTTAATCCGGCCCTGTGGTAGCCACGCCGAGACTATGGAAGCCGTTACAACACAAAGGGGGAAGGGGGGTTCATTAACACTCTTTTAACACTTGTTAACATTTTATTTAATTCCGAAAATGCTTAATTAATTTGAGGGGATGCGAGTAGGAGATTTTACTATAATATTTTACGTCGGAGAGGGGCACAAACAATTAATTTAATTTCAAGGTTACATGGCCCCAACTTTACGCTTATCGCGCTGCCGAAGGACTCTCTCTTTTTGGGGGTAGTCCGCTCTGTGGGCCTCTGTTCAGGATTGCCAACTCTTCCCATTTTAAACAATTTCAAACAAACATACTTTTTCGTAATTTCACAATTATTAGTAAATGATTTATATTAAACATTATAATCTTAATTAAACAAAAATTAATATTCTTAACTAGGCATTACTACACTAATAAGACATACGATACCAACGATGGCAGGTGTGTAGGCTCCAGGAGACGAGTGTTGATTGCTGTGGTGGATGAGTTACATGGTAGAGGTGGATGGTTGTGAATCATCAGGGTCTTCAATGAAAAACACAACACAGTCTAGAGCACAACGCACACACACCAACACGCTATAACGGTTTATGCGAGACTGTTGTTGTTTGGCGGGAACACGTCGGTGCGCTCAGCGGCTCAGCAATATTTCACACTAGGTGGCGCATAAATGAGAATTTTTTCCGCATATACTGAATTCTTGGTAGAAATAGAGTCTTCGGATATGCTGAAGACGCATATATCGAGGGCGCAGTGTATATATAATGAGGGGGCGACAAACTTGACCTTCGTGAAATGAGGAATCATCGCGCGGAACATTTGAAAGGTTGAAAGGTAAATATATATACACATGCAGAGTATTACGAAAATATGGTTTACAAGTTTTCTTAAGATCAGCTATAGACGACGTAGGTTATTAAAAGTTTAGTAACTGGTTAACCCATTTCCTGGGCAACCCTAGAATAATTCTTGCGCAACTGAACTGTTAAGGATTAACAAATAATTATATGCACTTAATTTCCTTAAAGCAATTAATGCATACATAACACAAACCACCATACGAAAGACGTTTTGTTATATGTTGTATGCCTTAACTGCGTATGCGTTAATTCAGAGAAAACTGAAACATTTCGAGTACTTGGCAATATTATAATCCATCACAGCAAAAATGAGTGAAACTTCAAACACAAAAGTGTCAACATAAAACTAGTGGGACGTAAATGTAATGTTTTGTCACGTTCAAACTTTGTAGAAAATTTTCAACCAATATATTCTATATTCTCTTATTAAAACTAAGCAATTTTTTGCTATAAATAGATTAAAAGTTAACAATGCATGATAGGTAAATTATATCATGCGCTTTGGTCAATAATATAAACCATAACTAACAGTATTGTTTTCAGAGCAATTTCATCAAAACTAACGTAATTTTGACTATGATAGAACATTATAAAAGCGTCATTGGCACATAAAATTATTTGTTTTCAGTAAAAAACTTTCTAAAGACTTCCTTTTTTTATTAGTGCTTGAGAGGAATTTTGCAGTCTCATTCTGAATAATGTTCCTGTGTCATTCTAGAGTAAATACACTAAATAATTTTTCAAGAAGAATATATGGACAAAATTTTACTCTGTTCATTGTCAAATGATACATTATCTTTGCTAGAGTAACTATAATTAAGGGTAGTTTACGTAACACTTCATGCTGCGTTACATTTCTTGCAGCTATAACTACAGGGTGTCCCATAAGTCCGGCATCATAGGAGAAATTCATATTTTTCTATTTCTACAAACCATAATTCATATTTTTCTTATGCTCGGGATGCCAATTTCCCGTCCATCATTCTGTTCAGTGACGAGGCTGTTTTTTATGGAAATGGTGAGGTAAATCGACAGAACACCCGCTACTGGTCTCAAAACAACCCTCACTGGTATACCTCTTCAAAGGAACAAGGTGCATCTCGGGTGATGGTATGGTGTGGCATTTGGAAGGATCGCATCATAGGCCCCCTCTTTTTCGATGAACATGTCACTGGAGGCACCTACCTACGTATGCTCAAGGAAGAAGCATTTCCCAGTGTCTTGAACGAAGAAGGAAATTTCCCAACATGGTTCCAGCAAGACGACGCTCCTGCACATTACAGCACCCAAGTAAGGGAATACCTGTACCAACAATTCCCTGGTCATTGGATAGGACATCGAGGGCCTGTGGAATGTCCAGCTAGAAGCCCGGATCTCACGCCACTAGATTTTTATCTCTGGGGCCACTTGAAAGCGCTGGTATACGCAGAGAAAATTAGGAGTGTTGAACATTTGCGGCAGCGCATTATTGGGGCATGTAACACCATTACTCCTGACATCATTCACCGTGTATTTGCTGACTGGGTATCACGTCTGAATTTGTATATTGAAAACAATGGTGGACATATTGAGCACGTTCTGTAAATAAAAGCTTTTGTTTTGCCTTTTTTATTATTTTTCCTATGATGCCGGACTTATGGGACACCCTGTAGCATGAAAACGTTGTTTTCGCTCATCCTTCCATTGGGAGTTTTCATTTGGGTGTATCCACGTCGTGGGGAAATGAGCTTCTTGGGTGGATGTTACTCTCCCACCCATACTTCTCTCCTATCCCAGTCCTCTGAGTGGCGTTCTGGAACCTCCTTTGGATTTGCGTCGCCAGTCGCAGTCACTCGGCCCACTGTTTGGTGGGCGTTTTTCAGCTTCTCCGTATACCGGTTGCACCAGTTATTTCCCACAAGTGCACGGGTATAGAGTCTAATATTTCCGATGATGGACTTCGGCTCCCATCTTGCGTAGAAACAACATGCTTGTCATCATCTATTTTTATTGCGGAGCGTTCTGTCATTTCATCTGTGGTTCGAGTAGTTCTCTCTTTTCGCCCCTACCCTCTTTTTTTTGTACTTTTCGCAACTCGAAGAGCACAACCCAGGCCTTGGACACACTCAATATTCTTCCTTTCTGCCGTCCTTTATTTTAAAGTGGTTATTTGAGTTAAGACTGTGTTTGCATGGTTTGTAAGCGCGCTTATTTTACTTCTTTTCATCTTTCACCCCTTTCCTATTCTCTTCGACTATTTTTCCGACTTGTTGGCAGTGGCCGGCGTATGATGATGGTGAGTCTTTCTCTCTCTTTTTCTGAATGAATTTTAACCCACTAATGATAGGTTTTGCTACTTAACTCCTTATTCTCCTCTTTTAACCCCCTACTCTTTCCTTTCTCTCGGGCTAACCTTAGAGTGGATCTTAGGGTCTTTATTAGCCTTAGCTTCTGTAGATCCTGATTGCTCGTCGTGGGTGGCGGTTAGCTTGTGCTAAATACTACTTACCCAGGTAGCCGTTAGGAGAATGAGAATAAGGATACGGACCAGTACGCGAGGTTCGTCTCTTCCCATCCCCCTACAGTTGACGTTGAAGTAAAGGTTTTACCGCCGCTTCAACCCGGCGAGTCATCGCATCGAAAGCCGGCCAGAAAGTTCATAAACGAGAGAGAAGTACCGTTTCGAGGAGAAAGTGCACTAAAGAATCTAATCGGAACGTTGGAGAGTCGACAAAAATATCAAGGCAGAAGATACCCCTGAAGCTGACCGCCCACTTCTTTATAGGGACTTCCTTCCGGGGATACGGTTTGTACCATCTAGCAACGTTGAGATGTCATTATTGTCAACGAGAAGATACGAAAAGTTGCGACTGCAGTCTGTCCCGACGGTGGAACACTGCTTATGCCCGTCTTCGGATCGGGTACTTTATGGAGAGGGGCCATTGCCCTACTGTGATGACCATTTTTCCATTGACTACGCGACTCTCTCCGGTCAAGTGTTCCAGTCTCGGGACCTACGTCGGCGCTTTCCCTCCAAGCACCGTGCGAAGGATGGTTCTTACTCTTTTGGCGCTCGGTTTTGACACTCACTACCCTGAAATTAATTTTTTTAGACTTACTGAGGAGTCTATCGTCTTCCCTCTTAATTTTTACTCGTTTTCGTTTTCACTTCATTCGTTTCCATTTGTATCATTATTATTCATCCATCATCCATATCAAAGTTTTATTTTATTTTTAGCCTTAGTTAAGCGCGCACATTCAGCGCCAATGACTTTGATGTCGCTACGCCAGAGTGGTAATACCAGCACATTCAGCGCCAATGACTTTGATGTCGCTACGCCAGAGTGGTAATACCAACACATTCAGAGAAGTTGTGGGAGGCAATGTGCGCTCATAAAATTCTTTCCAGCGACGAATAGTGTTCTCGTTGAAAGTGGCATTTAAATGAGACTAATTTCGTTAATATTTTAAATATATTTTTCATAAAAGACTTCGACGCCAACTTATAAATTAAAACAAAGTGAAGTTTAAATTAGTTTAATGCCGAAAATTAATTTGTACTCTGATTTAAACGCAATTACCGTAAAATTATAAATAATTAGAAAGCGTATCTCGTCCTAATGTCTTCGAGTCGTTTGGATAATTCATTCGGAGTTTTATCTAAATCTTCGGCAATGCTTCGTTGTTTGGCAGAATCCACCATGTTGAATTGCTCGCACAGATCTCCGTCAATCACATTCTGCAAATATTCAACAACAAAAAATGTAGTTGCAGAATAAAGTTTGTCTAAAAACAATTTCTAAAAGCTTAAAAAATTAGTAATACTCTGCTTTTCCTTAGCTATTTTATTCTTTTCGTCATAATGACTTTTTATTTTTACTACCAATTAGTAATTTTTTAATGCTTTTCAGAAATGGTTTCTAGGTAAACTTTTTTCCAAAACCGTACACTCCATGCATTTAAATTTAACTCCCAAACTCAGGCCGTAAAAGCCCGGGTTCAATTTCCACCTCCGCCGCGGTTGTAGTAGTTTTTGGGAGTTGTTTAACTTCCTTCGGAAGAAGGTCATTTGACAGGGTGGGGGGCGGTGCTACAGTTTTATGTGGGATCAGAACTACGAGTCGGCGAGTCGCTACATTTGGACGCATAGGATGGTTAGTTGGTCACCCATTCAACTACTACCCAAACCAAACGTAGCTTAACTTCGCTGAGCTACAAGGAAGCGGTGACGCGACATGGCCACGACGTAGCTCACACGGCCAGAATTGGCCCGGATGACTTTCGAGGGCGTTCACGTTCGCCCCAATTCATGTGGAGGAAAGAGGCGGGGGGGGGGGGGGGGGGGGGGGGAGGTTTCGGATGTCACCCGTTACTCGTTTTAACCATTCTCAATTAGCTCTACTTAATGTCCATTTTTAGTTTCCTAAATTTATTAGTGATAAGTAAATAAAATTGTAATGTGGCCGAGTCCAATGTGGAATTTGTCCGCAATTTATGAATATTTTAAGTCCTTAAATGGTGAGAATGTGTTAAGTGTTTGCTAACAATGAAAAGTTCGACACAGATTTTGTGTACGACGTTTATAATAAGAAGAGACTAGTGATGTACCGACTGTTATTCAGCCGATGTCAATTCTTTGCCTAGATTTTAAGAAATCAATTCCCTTCCTAAATTTTACTAATCTCAATGTGAAAACTCTCAATTTTTACATTTCAAATTTGTTTAAATGCTTTTCCTTAGCTCACTCCACGATATAGAGCACCAGAATTTGTTATTCATATACCGTAGCTAAAATGATGTAAAAGAGTTTTATTACTCAGTAAAATGATAAAATAATTTTATTTTAGTTTCATCAATTGAATAACTATTTTAAATTGGTTTTTCTTATGGTGAACGTATTTTCTTTTTTCAACAATGTAAACCGTGGGGACTCGAGGGGCTACCCACCCTGACTCAGTCAGTCAGTTGCCAGGACTAACCACCAGCCTTCAATCGAGACGCGCTCTGACCTCAACTACGGTTCGGAGCAGTTTGGAGGTCCCACACCAAATGAGCGACTTATGGTCTGGGTGGAATTCACCGAGCAAAACCTCGGATGAACCGCCAAAGAATAGAAGGGTGATAGCTCTTCGAGTAACGAAGTTCTTGACGCCAATCACCACCTCGACCCGAGCCGTACCCGAGTTAAACTCGACTGAGTCTGAATGACTCCGTTCGACTAAGTAATGACCAGCGAATTAACCACTCCTTGACCTTGTACTCTTAAATCTACTCCGAGGATAAGAGGAATCTAAATTATTAAATCCAGGACTCCTCAAATCCACAGAGCAAACAAGAGGGGGGTTACGTACCCTAATACGCGAGTCAGTTTAATCCCACGGTAATACCTAAGGTAAATTACCGTCCGCGATCTAAACTTTACTTAAATTTAATAGAAATATTACTAGTTATATACAAATAATTATGTTCACAGCCCAAATTAAATATTTACAGTATATATATACAAGGAGCAGAATGGTTCCTAAGTCTGAAATAGGACAAACAACTTAAGATTAAATTACTAATAAATAGTGGCGATAGTAGCCTAAACAAAATTATTGACAACCCCCTTTCAATGGAGAGATTTAAACTAAGTTTAACGTTTAAGATTTTAAAGAGAATGAATCGCAATCTAAGCAGAACGAAACCTTACGGCAGCAAAACTGAGGAAAAAGTTATCAGAATTTTTTAGACAACTACGAGCTCCCAGATTCAAGATGGCGCACGATGAGCGGAGCCTACAAATGTTGCGTGTCATTCCTCAAAGGAGCGTTCTCTTGGATTAGAAATAAGCACACCGGACAAAAAATTAGTCACCCCTCTCAGAATGTACCTAATAACGTGTGACGGCGCCTCTGACCTTGATAACCGCACGAATCCGGCGAGGCAGAGACTCTACGAGGTTGTGCATGTACTGAACATCGATTTGCTGCCACTCGTTCATCAGCCGGTCCCGAAGTTCCGCCAGAGTCCGTGGGTGTCTATTCCTGCGCTTCACTTTCTGTTTCCAGCCTGAACAACAACACCGACGCATTCAGGATTAAAGGCTTCATTGGACCTACGATGTACTCGTCGCCTCCCATCATTGGAGAACAAACAAAAACGGGACTCATCGGACCAAATTACACGTTTCCAATCTGCCGCAGTCCAGTTTTTGTGCCTCTGAGCCCATTTATAACGTGCCAATTTGTGACTTGCTGTTAACAGCGGCCTCTTCCGTGGTACCCTGCTCCAGATGTCCATCGCATGCAGTTCTCGTCGCAATGTCCGTTCGGAAATTGGTCGCTGGAGAACCTCATTGGTTTCTTGGAGCAATTGTTCTCTGGTTTGAAAACGATTTGCAGTTACTAGACGAGAAACATGGCGGCGGCCCCTATTGTCGAGAATTGTTTTCCGGCCACAGTTACGCCGTCGATTGTCAGTTGATTGCGAATTACTACACTCTTTGTAAACTCGCTGGACAGTACGCGTTGACACACCAACAAATTGGGCTACTTCAGACATTTTGTGTCCGTGGGCTCTGCCAAACACGATGGCTCCTTTTTGCTACTGAGTAACGTCTGCCTCACGACCCATTTTGCAGACTATATCCAACACACACTTTGTTCTTCACCACCTCACGAAACAGATCTGATCCTGTGTGCTACGTCACCGCTACTTGTCACTTACCAATGCTACATCAGCGCCCTCTGTGTGACCTTGAACTTCCTACTATCGGTGCTATTAGGGGGGACTAATTTTTTGTCCGGTGTGCTTATATATACCGGGTGTCCGAGAATTATCTGTACAATTTTTGGCTGTTATTAAAAGTCAACCATGAAGTGTAGAAATTCCAGTGTTGTCCCATTTTACAGAGAATCTCATTAAGTTTTTTCTGATACCACGTTTTGACAAGTTTTTTAGAAATGTACGCGGGTGACAGACATTGATGATTTAAAAGCAAGAATCACAGCTGCTATTGAGCGAATTGATGTGGATATGCTGCAGCGTACATGGCAACATTTGGAGTATCGATTGGATGTTTTGCGAATCACTAATGGTGCACATATCGAATGTTTGTAACAACGTTACCTACTTTAATAAAAGAAACTTTTGAAAATACAGATTCTAAATAATCTTGTTTAAGAATTTTAGGTGTGTTATCAAGAATTTTATTAAAAGATGAAATTGTACAGATAATGTTCGGACACACTGGAATTTCTAAAAAATTTGTCAAAACTAGGTATCAGAAAAAACTTAATGAGATTCTCTGTAAAATGGGACAACACTGGAATTTCTACACTTCATGGTTGACTTTTAATAACAGCCAAAAATTGTACAGATAATTCTCGGACACCCTGTATATATATCTACATTTACACCATATAAATTTAAATATTAATACTGTGGGAAATAATTCTCACAAACAACAAAAAAAATTTTCATTACAATTTCAAGGTCCTGGTAGCCTACTTTAAAAAAAATGGATATACAATTTGCGTTTCTAAAATAATTAAAGTACTTAAAATAAAGTCAATATAATAGGTTGGTTTAATGTAAAAATTATAAAGTACAATACACTCGTAGAATTATTATTAATGTAGAGAAACTTACAGTAGTTTATAATATTTAGAGATTAGCTAGTGAGAGAAAATGTAAATTTACGAGTAATTTAACTCATAAAGCTTCGCCTTTTTCTTGAATGTAAAATATATTTTCTAAAATTCCACTTCGAAATAACTATAAATGATCATAAATACCAGATTTTTCTTTTGTATGTTCAATTTTCTATAAATATATTTTTTAATGAAAATTTAAAAATTTAAAAGAATCGGTAGAGGGAATCGGCTAAATTTGGCCGATGCCGATTAATCGGTACACACTAGAAAAGACCTACTACAAATAATAATAATAATAATGTTTGAGTGTGTTCAACCTCTTTCGTAACATGTATGAGTAAAGCGCGTTTATATTGTTTCATAATCGATAATGCAATAGGTGTAATTAAAACTGAAATCCCTCTCAAATCGCTTCCTACCTTGATAGAGAAGTAATAAGACCTAAATGAGAGGTGGTCTCTGCCGCAAAGTGGAGGATGTTCCGACCTCATATGCATCTCGAGATTCATAAAGAGTTCGTGATCTTCTCTGGACGTGAATGGCACGAGGACTCCCACAGTGCCACTCAAGGTCGTGTACACTAAGGACTCGCTTCCTCCCGGGATCAGAGTTGCCTTCTAAACATTTCAAGGAAAAGAAATTTGTGACATTAATTCCAATACAAATTCTATATTTATAGCCTTCAAAAATCGCTGTCGTGAAACTCGATGTCTCTTATCAATAAATATAGGTATAAGCACTAGTTTCACTCGAAGACTTTTGGAATCGAGCGTACACCCTACATCCGTCTATCCACACCTTTAAAATGAGCTCAATTATGCGAATGGCGGATGGTCTGTTAATTAAAGAGAGAATCATTCTTACCTCGAGGGTGTTGACGGTTTCGCCCGCGTGGAAATTGGCGATGACATCCGCCTTCTGCGAGGCTCCATTCAAAAGCCCCCTGTCCCACAGGGCTTTATTCCCCGTTGGGTCTTCGTCCACGTCATCAGTTACGTCCTGCCCCATGCGAACTACCGCGATATTGCCAAACTTATCGGCGACAGCGACGGTGTCGTAATCGAGGAGACACGAGGTGGTGACCCATCTTTGGTTGGTGTCATCCATGAAGATGATGAGCTGGTTCTCCTGCCGCTTGTAACGGACGAAGTACACGCTCTCCTGCACGTCGCTCGCGTAGATTCGGTGTCCTCGGGCCTTAATGTCCACGATCATGTTGGGGATGTGCTGACAGGGAACAAGGCTTTGCTCACAGACATATATGGGATAAACTCGCTATTCAGACCTAAACCGTAGGATTTCAGACCCACGTTTTAGACTTCACCCAAACTTTTATATTCATACAACTACTCTATAACTTTTAAATTTAAAACACTTATTATTTAATATTTCGAAATAAATGAAGGTTGATTTTTCCTTTTAATATTTCTATTTATTATTTATTTTACTGCCAAAAAAATTTTTTAGACGGATAATTTCTGTTATATTATTATCAATCAGCAAAAACTTTGTTTTAATTTCTAAACATTTTTCAGTTCGTAACGAGAACTTTTCCCCGAAAGATCTTTTCAACAGCGTTTTTCAGTGTTCCCGCGGGTTAGCAATCAGGGAATAGACTCGGGGCGTGAAATGTCCCCCGGGTTTGATTCCTGCTGGCCATATACTCAATGATTGCTCGGCTTCAAATGACTGAATTCACATCCATCTCCCTCCGCGTGGGAAACTGAGGGGTTCCGTTTTACCCGTTTTATCAGTGTTGGTGAATATTTGAGAACGAATGTCTTCATTATTATTATTAATAAAGAGAAGGCGATTAATTTCAATCTGATACCATCACTGCGTACCGCTTAAAAAGATGCTAAGAATTACATCTTCTATTCTTACTATTAATGCAAAAAAAAAAGACCTTGGTTTAACTTTGCTTGTTTTAATGCTATCCGAAACAGAGTGGAGGCTTTTAGAAGGTACCGTCGCCATCGAACTTCTGACTCTCGCTTAGCCTATATTTCTGCCCGAAATCGTGTAAAATCTGTTCTTTGACTCGTCAAAAATTCCTTCATTAGACAAAAATGTGAAAACCTATCCACTTCTAATTATTCTCGCTCTTTCTGGCACCTAGCTAAGAACACCTCCAACAACTTCATTACTTCTTTCCCTCCTCTTTTCCATACTGACAGCTCAGTTGCCATCTCTTCTGATAAAACTGAACTCTTCACTCAAACTTTCGCCTCAACTCAATTTCCAACGATTCTGGGTAAATGCAAAAAACTTCACTTTTTTACGTGAAGGTCAAAATATGAGAATAAAAACCCACTCTAATAGACAGAGTTTATTTCCACGACAGTTTCGACGCCCACTGGCATCCTCCTCGGGTGGATACAGAAACACAAATGAAACAAAACAAGAGGGAAAAACAGTTCAGGGATCGACCGTTAAGAAATTCGCACCTAGGTTGGATTCCATTCTCTCGAGACAGGAGGGGCATTTTCATTAAGTACATTCGCACAAATTTTAAAACTATCTTCCTGTTCTAAACATACATATTCTATTATTTTTACATAATTATTACATTTATAATTAAATTTATTACATTTAATATTGCATAATTATTAATTACAGAAATTATAAATTTATTATTACATTGGTTATTACATTGTTGTTTATTATACAGAAATTATAAACCGAAAAACGAATGAAAAAAGGCGATTAGGAAATAATCCAGAGACCATTGAGAAATTCGCACCTAGGTTAGATATCGTTCTCCCGAAACCAGAAGGGCATTTTATTACAGGGTCAGCTTATAACTACATTTCCACAAATTAAAAATATCTTCTTGTTCTATACATACAGATCCTAATGTTTTGACATAATTACTGCATATATTTATTTCCACATTAATTACTTCCATTATTACATTTACTAAAAGCGAGTAAGGAAACATTCCAATCCAGAGACATTTAAGAAATTCACACTTAGGTTCGAACACGTTCCCACGACTCCGTAAGGGATTTATTGACCAAGAATCTCATTAAAGGGTCTAACTTATAAGTACCTTCGCACAAATTAAAATTATCTACTTTTTCTATACACACAGATTCTATTATTTTTCTTTTGACATAATTATTACATTTATAAAGTACCTTACTTGATTCCCAATCTATAGCATGATTATTTTGGCTAGCGTGATAAAAAATGGCATTATTAGTATTACAACTTCTGAAGGCATATTTGTGTTCTTTGATACGGGTTTCAATATTTCTTCCAGTTTCACCCACGTATACTAAATCACAACTTTTACAGGGAATGCTGTAGACACAGGCTTGTTCCTCTTTTGCAACGTTATTCCTAACCAATTTACTTTTCACGGTAGACGAATATTTGAACGCCAAAGCAAACTTAAATTCTTTCGTCAACGGTTTTACTCTTTCTAAGCCGGCAATGTAAGGCAAACTCACATATTGTTTTTGGTTAACTGAAGGTTCCCGAGGGGCATAAAAAGATTTTCTGGCTTTAAAATACGCCTTTCCGATAAACCACTCAGGATATTTTAAATCCTTAAAAATGTTCCAAATCTTTGAATTTTCCGGATCCAGCAAATGTGGGCTACAAATCCTGAGTGCTCTTAGAAACATGGAAGAAATAATTGAGCTTTTAACCCCTTCATCATGATATGAAAAATAATGAATGTACGAATTACAATGAGTAGGTTTTCTATAGACCGTGAAATTGGGCTTTCCGCTTTCGTTAATGACCAAAACATCTAGAAAAGGTAATTGTTTGTCGTTCTCCCATTCATATTTAAATTTAATACCTCCATCATCTCCCACCTTTGATTTAATTATGTCTGAAATTACAATTTCTTCTAAAGATGTTTTATTTCTGCCCTATCTGAGCTCAACTCTAGGAAGGCGTACGATCCTAATGGAATTCGTTCTGTGCTGATATCCTTCCAAAGCAAACTCTTTTGTCTGTCTTTCATCTGGTACTTTTCCTTCCTGCTGAAACTTCGTTCATTCAGCCTGCCCCAAAGAAGTGTGGACCGCTCTCAACCTTCTAATTATCGCCCAACTGCCCTTATAAAGTTTCTTAATCTATCCTTAATCCTTTATCGATCGGGCAATATGACTTTACTGATTTTGTTCTGCCTAACGGCAGACGATTTTATTCAGTCTCGGAAAGACCTCTGGGCAGTAAAGGATTAAGGAAACGTATTTTAACCCTTTACTGCACATGGTCTGGTGTTAGCCAGAACAAAATCAGTAAAGTAACATTCCTCGATAAAGGGTTAATAGGAAAATCCTTAAACACCTCTCTATTCACAATCTTAGTTCAGATCATCAACATAGATTCAGCAAGGAATGCTTTACTGGCGATCTTTTTGCATCTCTCTGACTGTTGATCATTCTCCTTTCGGGATTTCGGTGAAACCTTTGCTGTTGCGCTAGACACATCAAAATTTTTTTGATAGAATCTGGTACAAATCTTTAATTTCAACCTACCCTCCTTCGGTTTCTATCCTTCAATCTGTGCCTTCATCTCTGACTTCCTTTATGGCCGATCTATAGCTATGGTTATAGATAGCCACTGTTCTTCTCCTAAATCTATAATGGTATTCCTCAGGGCTCTGTCCCATCACCCATATTTCCTTTTATTTATAAATGATCTTTTTTAAGTCGCACTTCCTGTCCTATCCACTCCTATGCCGATGCTTCCATTCTTCACTTCACCCACTTCGCAAAACGTCCCTTTCAACATTCACTCCATGCTCCGCGCGAGACGGCTACGGTGCTACCTGCCTTCTAGCATTTCTACTATCTCTGACCGGAACAGAGAAAACCTTGTGGCTTTCAATTCCTCGAAAACTCGGTTCCTTCATCTATCTACTCGTCACAATCTTCCAAACGACTATCCCCTTATCCTCAACAATACACAACTCAATCCTTCCTCTTCTCTTGACATTCTTGCGCTTCCTTTTCTCGTGCTCTTTCCTGGAAAGATCACATATACTCCTCTTTCTAAAATAGCTTGTAAGAGGTTAGGTGTGCTGTACCGGCTCCGCATTTTCTTCACCCCCACTCAGTTGCTCTCTCTGTACAGAGGTTTTGTCTGCCCATATGAGGGGTTGCTCAACCCACACAGCTCTACTTGACCGGGTGGAATCAAAGGCTTTTCGTCTCATCAATTCCCCGCCTCTTACTGACTGTCTCCAATCCCTCTCTCTCACTTTGCTATCGCTTTGAAAAAAACTGTCTAAGGCTATGGGTTGAATGCCTATTACCCTCATCCGTTGGAAATTTCCAGCAGATTTCAGTGGAGTTAACGACAAAAGCCCTACGTTTTTTCGTTAGAGAGTTATGTATATGTAGATCTTCAAAGGACCTCTTTGTGTTTTTTTTAGTGGTTAATGTTAAATTTATTTGCCTTCGGTATTTTAGCGGTGCCTAATGGTAAAGAAAGAAATTGCCTTACCTTATTATTTCGTTGGGCCTCGCTTGTTTCGATGTAGGGCCGTGGTACGATGGAGTTGACGAGTTTATTCGGTTTAATTAATATAGGCATTCACTACACTTAAATACCTGAAGGAATAGGCCTATCCTTCTGTGTTATTAGTTTTATATTACGAGGTATTCCCTCAGAACTTATAGGAAAATTAAGTACGTCTCCCTTGCTTAAAGCATCGCTGTAACATAAGCAAGCTCAGAGTGCCGCAAAATATAAATCGTTTGCTTAGGAATCTGCTGATTTTACAAAGTTCGTTGACTCTTCTCTCGAAGTAATTTTCGTGAGTCGGCAATGGAAAATTTTGAATACGAAATAATAAATTTTTCTTGTTGCTAGCTGGGCCCAATTGGGTTCTATGTATGGCAATTATTTTCATTCCCAATAGGCTACGTCGCCAATCCCGAGGCAATTTTGTAGATATTTAATTCAATGAATTAATAATTTGAATTTAATTAAGAAGTAAAGGTACCACATACGATACCATATTGTATATTGTAAGCATATACGGGGCTCCAATAAACTTTAGCCCCCCCCGCCCATGGCCTAAACCATTAGAGGTACAGTAAAACTAAACATACCTTACAAAAGAGAATTTAATCCTGTATTTGATGAGAAACAATTAAAACTTGGTGTTCCCGCCATTGGCTTCCAAGACAGCCTGAATTCGCTTTGGGTAGCTTGCCAAAAGTGACGTGAATAGATCTTGATCGTTACGCAAATTTGCTAAAACAGTTTCAATGTGTTGCGTCATTGTATCCTTCGAAAATCGATTTGCTGCAGGTTCTTGAAACAAGATACATTCAACCTTGTCCTTTATAACTGATCCAATGTGTTCACAGACGTTCAGGTCAGGAGAATTTCCTGGCCATTCTTCATTTCCAAAGAAATCGATCTCATGGTTCCGCAACAACTGTTGAGTGGCTAATGCCTTAAAGCAGGGGGCCTTATCGTGCAGAAGTGTGACCTGATCGACATCCATAACATTGTTTGGGTTTCTTAGAAAAGGAATGACATGCTCGGATAGAAAAATATCACGAAAATACTGTCCATCCCAACTCTGACCATTTGGCTTCAGCACCCACATGAGCTTCTTTGCAGTGAACAAAACAAACACACCAACACAGTCTGGACTTTTTAATAATTCGCGATAATGTTCATTGATATCGATTTCATCTGGTGTTGCGGCCCACACTCGATCATTTTTGTGGTTAGGCCAACGTGTTACGTAAACAAAAAATTCATCGGAGACAGCTAAATGCATGAAATCATCCACATCCCAATCTTCAAGATAATCGGCAAACCACATTCTGTCATCGATGTTGAATTGAGTTTTTCTTGGCTTTGGAAGTTCATGCCAAGGATTTAAACCTTGCCTATGACGGTACAGTCGAATGATTTCACCACTAACGATCTTTCCTCTCAACACTTCGATCTCTCTAGAAACTTTAGCACAGCTGTTTTTCCGCTTACGCGTACCGCTTTCAATGATGCCGTTTGTCTCCTGAGAGAGTGGCAAATTTGGGCGCCCAGATTTGGTTGTATCCATTTCACATTCATCCAAAGTTTTATTCCAATGTCTTTTGATGAAGTCCTCACTTCTTCGCAACTTTTTGGCAACCCATGAACGTGTTATAAAGGTGGCTCCAGCATCACGAGCTTCCCGAAATGTTATTGCTCGTATGCGATCTATCACACGTTGCCTCTCCGAATCACCAATTAATTGAGAAGCCATTATATTATCACTTTATCAGCTAGAGTAATTTTAATACTGCAATAAATAAAGAATTTTATATATTTTTATAATCACTAAAAACTATTTCGATATAAGTAAACATGTAAGCTGCAAATGGGGGGGCTAAGGTTTTTTGGAATCCCTTATAGTTTTTCCATAATCACTATTATAACGGACATTGCTCTTCTGAACTCTCTAACTGCATGCTACCTCCTTTAAGGAGAGCTTGCAGTACAGGACTTTCAGCACCTTCTCATCCCTTTTCTGTCCAACTCTCAAGCGCAAGGGTTAATCGGTAGTTTCAATCTTTCGTCTGCTCAACCAGTCAACTCTGGAACAACCTTGCTTCTATGACCTCCAATCTTTAAAACGTAGTGTTCAGGCATCTCGAAAACTCTGGAACTAGATTTTGGCTTTCTTCTTCTTCTTCTTCTTCTTCTATAGGGGGGGCGGCGGCATTTTTATGGGCATTCGCCCTTGGTCCCTCCTTCATGCATAAAAAACAAACCCTCTAATACATTTGTGATCTTGACCTTTGGTGCAAGCACCTGATTCTCGCTCGCGACATCTCTTCTTGTGATGATACACGTGCGTGTGAAGTTTCATCAGTTTATGTTGAGTGGCTCAAAAGTTATGATACAGACACGAAAGAGCCCCATTTGAACTTTGACCTCTACTTTTAACCTTGCCTTTTGATGCAGGGATCTGATTCTTGCACATGACGCATTGTGTTGTGGTAATCCAAGTGAGTATAAAGTTTCATCAATTTATGTGGAGTGACTCAAAAGTTAAGACGTGGACCTCCATTTAACCTCTAAATTGTGATGTTCATCTTTGATGCAGGGACTCGAATCTTGCTCATAACACACCTTTCGCGAGGATCCATAAAAATAAAAAGTTTCGCTTCCACTCGAACTGTTCATTCTGATGAAGGTCAAGCTTGTTGAGCCCACCTTAGACCTACAGCGTAACGCTGAATCCGAACCACAATCCACTACGGGTGGTCAGAAATCGCAGCAACGTTATAACCGGGACACGAAAATGCTCCATTTGATGTTTGGAGGAGGAACCTGATTCTCGCTCATGACACTTTGTCTCGCGATGATACACGCGCGCGTGAAGTTTCATCAATTTACGTTAATCGGTTAAAAAATTCCCGACACGAAAATGGACAAGCGTAATCCAGTACGGCCCATACAAATCTTTTGGATTTAACATCGGGTAATATAATTAGAGTTCTAAATGGAATAAACTTGGAAAAAAAAAATCGTCCAATTATTATGGAGAAATGTTAGTTTTATACTCGTTTCGTCATAGAGCGCAAATGTAATGTAATTTAATCCATCCAACTACATTGTATACTAGAAAACCGCCAAGACAAGTCAGAGAGAGAGAGAGAGAGAGAGAGAGAGAGAGAGAGAGAGAGAGAGAGAGAGAGAGAGAGAGAGAGAGAGAGAGAGAGAGTTACAAGGAGTTACAAGGAAAAGAAGTACCTCAAAAGGCCTTGCGGCCCATACCGACGAGGTACCAATGGCAACGGGTGCCAGGGAAAATTTTGTGACTATTTTTCTTTCAACTATCCTAGCAGTAGTAGAAAACTGGATAGAAAAGTAGAAGGCTCTCTCCCCACCCTCCGCTCCCTCCCTGCCAGAGGCAGGTACGGAAAAAGGTTGAAGAAAATACCTTGACCCTGGAAAAGTAGCCAAGGAAATTTTACAGGAAAGTGGAGAATATATAAATAGATCTATATTTAGCTTGCTCACAGAGACACCGAGCAAGCGAACTCCTGCAGAGTTTTCTGAGGTTTTAATCTTAAACTATGAGTGTGTTCAGTACTTTGTCTAGCCTATTTTTAAACAGATTTACACTTTGACTGGAAACAACCTCTGAGGGAAGTTGGTTCCAGATATTAACTATTTTATAGGAAAAGAAATTTCCGCAGACTGAGGTCCTAAATGTCTTTACACACTCAAATAGTGTGCAAGATTTCGTCTACCCTTTTCTTGAACTGATCCACAGAGGAACTGTTCACAACTTCCGAAGGTAACCTGTTCCATGTGTCACAGATCTTATACGTAAAGTAATTCCCACACACACTAGTCCTAAACCGTTTCAAATCCAACTTCCAACCATTGTTGCGAGTTGGGTTCATTTAAACTAAACATACTTCTAAAATCGACATCGTTGAACACGCGTAAGAGCTTAAAAACCTCGATCAGTTGACCGCGCAGCCTCCGAGTTTCAAGCGAAAACAAGTTCGGGGCGCGTAACCGTCGATTGTAGCCCATATGCCTAACGGAAGGGATTAACTTTGTGGCCCTCGCCTGCACTCGCTCCAGCCTCTCAATATCTTTCCTGAGGGAGGGCGACCAGAACTGCACAGCATACTCCAGGTGCGGCCGAACAAGGGAATTGTACAGTGAGAGCACAATCTCCTTGTTCCGAAACTGAAATTGCCTCCTGATATAACCCAATAGTTTCTGGGCTTTCTTTTCCACCTCTACGCACTGTTTCGTAAACTTAAGGTCGCTGCTAATTAGCACACCCAAGTCCTTTTCTAAATCAGTCACCTCGATATTACTACCCAACATCGAGTAGTCCGACTTGGGATTGGCGTAGCCAATGTGCATCACTTTGCATTTACCCAAGTTAAACGGCATTTGCCATTTTTCGGACCACTCTCCTATCCTACCTAGCTCCTCACGCAGTTCCTCGATCGCTTCGGGCGTCCCAACATTGGCCCCAAGCTTGGTGTCATCAGCGAATTTGGCGATCCGACTGACGATGCCACCGTCGATATCATTTATGTAAATGATAAACAACAGCGGCCCCAAAACGGAACCCTGAGGAACCCCACTAGTGACCGAGGCACAACCCGATCTAGCCCCTTTAATTACCACCCTCTGCCGCCTATTCCTCAGCCAGTTTTCAATCCACCTACCTATTTCCTCACCGATACCCAGCGCGCGCACTTTCGCCGTTAGCCGGCGGTGAGGTACCTTATCAAAGGCTTTCTGAAAGTCGAGATAAAGTATATCAATAGCCCTACTCTTATCGTACTCACTCAACATGACGTGGAAAAACTCGAGCAAGTTGGTGAGACACGACCTATGCCGTCTAAACCCATGTTGGGAGTCCCCAAGCAGCTTGTAGGAATCCAGATGGTCAACGATCCTGTCAGCTATTATCCCTTCTAATAATTTACCTACAACTGAAGTGAGACTAATGGGACGATAGTTCCCTGGACTTTCGTGATCCCCTTTCTTAAAGATAGGGGTCACGTTGGCTTCCCTCCAGTCACCAGGCACCTGGCCCATCTCCAACGATTTGTTGAAGACTGTAGCCAGGTGGGGAGCCACCTGGTCGCGCACTTCTCGCAACACTCTGGGGAGAAACTGGTCTGGGCCAGGAGCCTTAAACGCGCTCAGTTTGTCTATTCTATCGGCAACGACTGTCGCGATACATCTAACACTATCCAGGCCAGCACCTTCGTGCCTCACGCCTGGCTCGGGGATGACGCGGGTATCCTCCCTGGTGAACACTCCCGCAAAGTACTCATTAAGCACATTAGCGATGTCCGCGTCGGAGGTCCGCAGAACGCCGCTTCCGTCCTTTAACGGACCCTTTCTACTATTAACATAACTGAAGAACTCCTTAGGGTTCCCCTTGCAGAGGCTTGCCACCCGTAGTTCTTCGTTACGTTTCGCTAGCCTAATCTTCGCCTTCACTTCCCTACATAAGCGGACATACGCTTCAGTGTTCTCGTGGGAACGATTGGCCTTCGCCCTCCTATACGCTACTTTCCTATTTCGGATAGCCGAAGCGATGTCACGATTGAACCACCTAGGCTGCGTTGAAGCAGGGGTGACCGGTTTTGAGGGTATGGCAGCAGACTGCAGCACCATAAACTCGTCCCGGAATGCACTCCACACTCCCTCAACATCGCCGCCAACCTCTAACCCCCTCTCTCCTACGCTATCCCTGAGGCTAACAAAGTTCGCCCTCCGGAGATCGAGCTTACTGCCTCTCGAGTTACTACGCTTCACCCGAGGTACGCACACATGAAACCTAATAAGACCGTGATCACTCCCGCCCAATGATTCGTCAACGGTGAGGCCAGTGACGAGGTTGTCTTCGGTCGTGAATACTAAGTCTAGAACGCTTTCGCCTCGTGTAGGCTCGTTGACCCACTGAGTGAGGAAGTTCTCATCAGCAAAGTCAACTAGCCTCCTCCCTTCAGCATCGGCAGTCCTGTTTTCCCACTTTATGCCGCGACAGTTGAAGTCTCCTAAAACTACACACACCCTATCCCCTAGCAGGCTACTGAGTTCGGTGTACAGGGCTGTATCCTCCTCGAGGAGGAGATGCGGAGGTCTGTACACCAAAATTAACCTATAGTTCGTCCCTCCCACGTTCAGATCGACGCCAAGCAGCTCCCGTTCCGACCGGAACTGGCAGTCAACCGGACTCAACGTGTGTCTGACGTAAATTAGTACCCCACCCGCCTCCCCACGGGTGCGGTCTTTGCGAAACATTCTATACCCTGGAATTTCGAACTCCCCAACGTAGTCCCTACGATCAGTATGAATCCAGGACTCGGTGATAGCAACGATATCCTGGTATTCTGATGCTAAGAGCGCCCGTAGCTCGCCAAACTTGTTCCTGATCGACCTAGCATTAAAAAGCATTGCACGGAGGGAGCCTCCCCTATTCTGACCGCCCCCTAGCACGACCCGTTTCCCGATATATATATATATATATATATATATATATATATATATATATATACATACAGTATATAACTTCGATTTTCAAATGTTTAATACTTAATACCTTACTCAGAAAAGTTTATGACGACGTAAAACGTAGCAGCTACAGTATTTCGAATCGACCATCGATCGTCGCACAAAAATATTTACTAAAAAGTTCCTCACCTTATTTTCACATTTGCGGAGAAGTTTTTTCTTTCCAAGATCGTAAATTCTGAGCAGCTTCCCGACGCCGATCAAGATGCGGCCGTTGTACGGACACATGGCGGTTGGAATGTCTTCCACTTCCGTTTTGTGCACGTATTCCAGCGTCGAACAATCTCCCACCACTCTGTTTCACAAAAAATGGAGGGACCATTTAACTACAGATTAATACAGCTCTCAAAACATCTATTAAATTATTATTATTATTATTTTCATACGGATAAAATCTGTCCACAAGCGCAGTCAAAATGCCTCTACGTGGAGATTATTAGTATTGTAAAACCTTTCCAAAGCAAACATTAACTGAAAGGATGTAAATGATGCTACGTGTGTCCACTGCTCAAATAACCAAAAAAATGTATGCTTTAGAACTTAAATTTAAAAGGGAAACAAGTCAGTCACTGATCCCTTCTTCAGTAGTGAAATTAAAAAAAAAAATAAATAAAAATTTATATATATATATATATATAATATATAATATATAAATATATATATATATATATATATGTATAATATATATATATAATATAATATATATATATATAATATATATATATATATATATATATATATATACACACACACACACACACACACACACACACAGAGGGTGATTCAGGAGGAAAGGTCAATACTTCGGGAGGTGATAGTATCGGTCATTGTGAGAAAAAAGTTCATATGTACATGTGTCTAATTCTGAATGGTTACGGAGATAGAGCTGTTTGAATCTACAAATACAAAAGCATTGTTAGTGGTAATCAAGAAAGAGAAACCAATTACTGTTTCTAACATTTAATGTTTAAACGCTGGCATTTTGAATGGTATCAGATACAGAAATGACAAATTTGTTACAGTTTACAATACGTTTTCGAAAATCCCACCGTCAACCTCAATGCACTTTGCAACTCGTATGCGAAGATCGCGTGTTGTTCGTCTGAGTTGATCTTGACGTTCATTTATGCAGTCAGCAGCATCCAAAATGCGCGCGAGCAATTCGTCTCGTGTATCCACCTTTCTTTTGTAAACTTGACTTTTCATCCACCCCAACAAACAATAATCTAACAGAGAGGTCTGGAGACCTTGGTGGCCATTGAATGGGACCACCGCGGCCGATCCATCGACCAGGGAAAGTTTGATTTAGGTATTGCATCACCAGATGGGTAGAATGTGGAGGAGCTCCGTCATGATAAAAGTACATACAAGCGCGTGTAGCCAAAGGAACATCCTCCAATAGTCCTGGCAATTCATTTCGCAGAAATTCTAGGTAACTTTGTCCTGCAAGACGATTCTCTAAAGTAACAAGGCCAATCAGCTGATCATCGATGATACCGCACCACACATTGGCAGAGAAACGATGTTGAAAATTTGTTTCCACAGTGGCATTTGGATTTTCATCTGACTACCGATGAGAGTTACGAGTGTTGTTGATACCGTCACGGGTGAAAGTAGCTTCATCGGTGAACAGTATTAATCGAAGCAATCGGCGATTAGCATTTACCCAATGACAAAATTCCAGTCGCATGGCAGCGTCTCCTGGTTGAAGGTGTTGTACACGCTGTACATGATATGGATGCAAGCCTTCCTCACATAATGTTCGCCATACTCTTGTGTGTGGTACACCGAGACGTGTAGAAATTCTTCGTGAGCTAGTAGTAGAACTACGCTCTACCAACTGAAGAATGTTTTCCACTTCATCCACATTTTGTTAACCTTCACGTTCAGATGAAACATGAGCGCTGGGAAGTGTACCAATCTCACGCAATGTGTTGAAAACCCTGGTAAACACTCTTCGATCCGGAATTCTGCGGGTCGGAAACCGTCGACGGTATTCTGCAACAGCAGCTGTTGCACTTCCATCGCAAAAACCGTCGACATACACCATATCTGCATATTCAGCATGTGTGAAGGTGTGTGGCATTCTTAACACTGCTTCAAACACCAAACAACGTCACTCACAACAGTTAGCTGTCGATTGGCTTATGTTACATGCTTACATTACAGCTTACATGGTTCAAGGTTATAGGGGAGGGAAGGGGGAGGAAGAGCTGCACGCGCATCAGATTCAAACAGCTCTATCTCCGTAACCATTCAGAATTAGACATGTTCATATGAACTTTTTTTCTCACAATGACCGATACTATCACATCCCGAAGTATTTACCTTTCCTCCTGAAACACCGTGTGTGTGTGTGTGTGTGTGTGTGTGTGTGTGTGTGTGTGTGTGTGTGTGTGTATATATATATTTTTGTTTTGTTTTTCAGATTTACCGCCGATTCGTACCTAAAGAGGCGGTACATATCTCGGCGAGGCAGTGAGTGGGTGATGTTACTGTGCTGGGGGTGGCAGACTAGGGGAGTGAGTAAGGGTCAGTCGATGGATAGTGGGTAGGAGCGGTACGGTTTCAGATGCGATGGAGCAGATGGGAGTGAGTAAGGAAGAGGAGAACGGCTTCCGCTGAAAAGTGGGGGCCGTCGGCGAGTATGGATCGTAGGCAGTTGGGTATGGGGTTTTCGGCCGAGAGAGGGAAATACCTGCGACGGAGAGCGGACAACTTTGAGCATTCCACCAGGAGGTGTAAGACAGTGATAGGGGTATGGCAGGTAGGGCAAAGCGGGGCTGGCGATTTCGCCATAAGGTGTCCGTGGGTGATGCGGGTGTGACCTACGCGGAGACGGGCTAGGATTACTTCTTTATGGCGGGACCGGTGGAATGAAGAAGCCCAGTATCCTATTTGAGGTTTGATCGTGTGGTTTATTTTGTGTGGCCTGGTCCCATTCCCGCTGCCATATGGAGCGGAAGTGGGAGCGGAAAGCTGGGAAGAAGTCGGAGAAGGGGAGGGGTCGGGAGGAGGCCGGCAGCAAGCAGGCCGTCTTCGCTGTGCGGTCCGCCGCCTCGTTACCCTGGATGCCGACATGAGCCGGGACCCAACAGAATGCGATTGTCTTGTGTTGGAAGATCGTTAAAAAGTGGAAGGTCTGCTGGATGGTACAGACGAGCGGGTGAGGGGAGTTAAATCTTTCTAGGGAGAGAAGTGCACTTTGGGAATCCGAATAAATGACGAAAGAGCTGGCAGAGTGGGTGCGCACAATATCGAGGGCCTCCGCAATGGCGAAAAGTTCCGCCGAAAAAACGGAGGCCTCGCGGGGCAGGCCGACGCTCCGGGAGAGCGGCTGGGACAGAATCACCGCTGAGGAGGCCACACCAGCTTCCGAGCGGGAACCATCCGTGTAAATGGCGATTGCGTCCGGGTGGTGGGTTGCGTGTTCGCGGAAGAGTGACCTGTATATCATGGCGCTCGTGGTAGTCTTCGGTAGGGAACACAGATCTTTGCAAAACTTGATAGGGGTTAGGATCCAGGCGGGGTAGATGCTGAATGAAATGGGGATAACTGAGGGGGCGGGCATGTTGAAAAGATCAAGGAAAGAGCGGACCACTTCAGTGAAGTGCCAACTCCGTCCCTGAGGTGGTAGTTCTAAAACCGCCGTGCCCAGATGCGAAGAAGGTAGCCTCTGTGCACGGAGGTATGTCCGCATGAGGAGTAGACCCCGTCGGAGGGCGAGAGGGAGATGATCACATTCCACATGGAGGCTGGAGGCTGGAGGCGGGCGTTGGAGGCTGAACCGTAAACTGCGCTACCATAGTCCAGCTTCGACTGTACTATGGAAGTATAAAGGCGAAGAAGAGAGCGTCGATCTGCACCCCATGTGGTGTGAGAGAGGTGATCCAGGAGAGCGAGGGGGCGTCGAAGGGATTGCTTTAGGTGCTTGAGATGGGGAACCCAATTGAGCCGTCGGTCTAGGGTCATGCCCAGAAAACGCGTGGAGGGTACCACCTCAAGAGGACTGCCGTATAATGTGACAGAGGGTAGAGGAAGGGTTGTGGGTCTTCTTCTACTGAAGACCATACACTTGGACTTAGGGATGGAGAGGCGGAAACCCACCGACGTCGCCCACCTTTCCACCCGGTAGATGGCGAGCTGCATTTGCCGTTGAACGACCGACGGTTCTCGCCCTGCGAAGTAGATTGCAAGGTCATCCGCGTAAATGGAAGAGTGGATTGTGGGAGGAAGGCATTGGGAGACCGTGTTCATCACGACGGAGAAGCAGAGAACACTGAGGATGCTTCCCTGTGGGACCCCGTCCTCCTGCACAAAGGTGTCAGAGAGGACTGAGCCCACCCGGACTTTAAAGGTCCGAGAAGTAAGGAAGCCCCTGATGAAGGTAGGCATGGCTCCGACGAGGCCCAGATGTCGGAGCTGACCGAGGATCATTGCTCGACGGGTGGTGTCATAGGCCTTCTGGATGTCAAAGAAAATTGACAGTACGAACTGTCTATTGTCGAAGGCATCCTGTATGTCTCGACTGAGAAGCAGGAGGGGATCAGTGGTGGAGCGGAATTGTCTGAAGCCGGACTGGGTAGACGGGAAGGAATTGGTACATTCAAGGACGAACGATAATCGCGTAGCGACCATTTTTTCGAGGATCTTGCAGGCACAACACGTCAGGGCGATTGGTCTGTAGTTTGTGGGGTCCAGGGAATCTTTGCCGGGCTTGGGGATAGGGATGACGTGGGCCTCCTTCCACCTAAAGGGGAAGGCACCCTCTATCCATATGCGATTGTATAGGTCTAGCAGGAAAATTTGTAAGGTAGAGTGGTGTTGGATCATGCCGTACGGAATACCGTCCGGGCCGGGACAAGGGGATCGTCGAGAGGCCAGTGCCGCCTGTAGTTCACGCATGGTAAACAATCGGTTGTAGGTGCTGTCTATGGACGGTGGGGAGGGGCTATCGTCAGGGGCGGGTACGGGATTGGCTGCAGAGGAAGAAACGGCGGCGAAGGTAGAAGCAAGGTGGTCTGCCACCGACTTGGGCTCACATAGGAGTCCGTCGTTAGTCCGGAGGACCGGGGGGCGGGAGGGGACATGTCGCCTCTCGACGCCCCGCACCTTCTTCCAGATGGTAGCCGAAGGTGTGTTGGCGGTGATGCCGGACACAAAGGCACGCCAAGAGGCCCGGCGCGCTGTCTTCATTGTGCGGCGGGCGATGGCCCTGACCCTAGGCCTGTTCAAAAATCAACTTTTTCTTATTTTCATAGGTTTCTGTACATTTTCCCATGCTTTTTGACCTGAAAAAGCCGAAAATCACAACTATTTTGACCTAGGATGTTGGGAAGCATTGCCGCATGGAGCTTTAAATTTTCTGCCTTGAAATCGGCCAAAGCGCCAATTCCGGGGTCCCTTGAATTATGTTTTGCACTTTAACTTTTGATCTAAACAAGATAGAGCAACAAATTAGGTATCAAATGAAAGAGCATAAAATTAATAAATAATAATAATAATAATAAATAAATAATAATTAATAATAATAATAATAATACTAATAATTATCTATCATTTTTCAGGAAACAACAGAAACTCAATCAGAATCTAGAAAACCATCTACAAGTTACAACTTCACAATGGCATTAAGCAAGGAGCTGAGGGAGCTCCGTGGGCGCACAGTTGATATCTCAGAACCTCCACGTACTGTCCACAGGCAGGTGTCAACTTGGCCATCTACCAGATCTCTCACTGAAACTTTCCTGGTTGGATACCCTTCAGCTTTTATCAGTGGTTCCCAGCTTCCCACCAACAGACAGGCGTTCCAATATTTCCTTAATCTTCAGAATTTACCGGAAAATGCAGGGAGGCCCATGGTTCAAGACCTTGCATATGAAACAGTTGAATCTATCATCCCATTCTGGCAGATGGCTAGGATCAAGACAATGACCAAGTACAACGCAATGAAGCTCTTCATGAAACTACATGAGAAACATCGTGCTCTGGTGAAAAGCAAAGGAAGAGCAAGTAACCCTGGAGGAAAAAGAGGAGCATTTGTGCTGGAATTAGACAGCCTGTTCGATATAGGAGCTCCAGATGCAATCCAGGAAATACAGAACAGAAGACTGTTATCCAGAGAGAAGAAAGATGAGGATATCAGGTTCTACGAAGACCCAAAGACTGAGAGGAAAGGTCATATGTCTGGTCATGACAAGATTTTTGAGACAAGATCCCTGCAGCAAGCAGCGAGGAATGAAAGACTGCAGCATAGACAAGAACAAGGTAAAACTAATTACTTTGAACGTCACAAAAAGTTTTAAGTTTTACTCCATTCCGATATTTAGCATGTACTTAACAATTACTGTCTTAACATGTTGTACTATTTTACAGCTGCAGCAGAACAAGAGGCAGTTGTTCATGTGGATGACATTACCTGGGGTGACTCAACTGACAACGACGCTAACACAGAGGACATGGATTACCATCAGCCTCGTCCTGGATGTTCTCACCCTCAAGACACTGTGACTAGTGTGACTTTGACGTTTCCAAGGAAGGTCATGGAATGTGATGTCATCTGCAATACAGCTGATCGTCTTGGTTTATCAGACAATCAAGTTACTGCCATGGTTTCTGCCACCTTGAAAGCTGGAGGGGCTGATCTGGATAACTTCGTCATCTCAACCTCAACAACACGTCGCAACAGAATGCTGTCCAGGTATAATATCAGCCAGAGTCACATGTCCAAGTTTTGTGAAAAAACCCCACAGTACGCTGCCTTACACTGGGATGGAAAGTTGCTCAAAGATGTCTTGGGCAGTGAACCTGGAAGTACCTCAGAGACTTTAGCTGTGCTAGTGTCTGGTCCACCTTCATACACTGAAGGAAAGTTATTGGGAGTACCTGTCATCGACAATTCTTCTGGCACAGCTCAGGCTGAGGCTTCAATGGATTTACTGGACATGGGAACTTACGGATAATGTTACTGCCCTTGTTTTTGACACTACATCCAGTAACAGTGGAGTTCACAGAGGAGCTGCCAAACTGCTAGAGAAAATGCTGAACAAAAAGGTGTTTTATCTGGCCTGTCGACATCACATCCTGGAAATCCTAGTAGCAGTAGTTTGGGAAGGTGAAGGGGCCAGATAATCCCTGGTTTGAGCATCTGAAGGATGTTTGGACGGACTTGTCCAAGGAAAACCCAAAGATGCTGGCTATCAACAGCAAATGGCTGAAGGAAAAGAAGAACAACAGTGAAGAAATACTCCAAGACATTCTAACAGCAGAAAGGCTTCCAAGAGCCGACTACAGGGAAATGGCTGAACTGACAGTCATTGTTCTTGGAGGAACGCCTCCTCGAGGTATTCACTGGAGTCGACCAGGCGCATTCATCAGGCCAGATGGATGGCCAGAAACCTGTACTCCATGAAAATGCTGATGTTTGCAGATCAACTTGAGTACGACGAAGACACTGTATCAAAGCTGGAAAGACTCAACACCTTCCTTGCGCTGTTCTACACTCCTGTATGGATGATGTCAATGTCTGCTGCAGATGCTCCCGTGAATGATCTAAGTCTAATCCAGGACATGTTGAAGTACAAGAAAACTGACCCAGAGCTTGCTGATGCAGTACTTAAGATGGAAAACCACAAATGGTACCTGACGCAGGAAGTCGTGCCATTTGCCCTGTTCAGCAGTAGATTGAGTGACACATTGAAGCACGACATTGCTGCCCAGTTACATGCCACTGAGAAGCCAGACAGCTTCAGAACAGGAAAGCCTCTATTCCAGAGAGTCACAGCTAAGACCACCCTGGTTGATCTCATTGGCCCAGAATCACATTTCCTGCTGGACACACTGAACATTGGATCCGAGTGGCTTCTGGAACCTGTCACGTCTTGGCCACAGAATGAGGACTACAGAAAAGCGTTGGACTATGTTAAGAATCTGAAAGCGGTGAATGACATTGCTGAACGTGGTGTCAAGATGATGAGCGACTTTGCAAATGTCATAACAACAGATGCCAAGCAAAGGGACTATCTCCTTCAAGCTGTGGAGTTCAACAGACGCCGCTTTGACAGCTTCAAGAAACAAACTCTCAACAACTGACTGTGTAAATGTCATTATGAAATTAATCATCATGTAATGCTTTCACTTCTTGATCGATTAGACTTGTGACAAAATGTTAATCTCAAATTTGTGTCATGAATAAGGCGCCTTGTCTGCCTTGAGTGTGAGAAAACGAATTTTGTGATATTTCTGAAATCTTTGTATGTACCAATGTGCCATTTCTTGTTCCAAGACTATCATAATTGTATAAGTTAGAAAGAGGATTAAAAACACTTTAATTTGGGCCTATTTTGTTGCTCTATCTTGTTTAGATAAAAAGTTATAGTGCAAAACATGATTCAAGGGACCCCGGAACTGGTGCTTTTGGCCGATTTCAAGGCAGAAAACTTAAAGCTCCATGCGGCAATGCTTCCCAACAACCTAGGTCAAACTGGTTGTGATTTTCGGCCTTTTCAGGTCAAAAAGCATGGGAAAAAGTACAGAAACCTATGAAAATAAGAAAAAGTTGATTTTTGAACAGGGCTACCCTGACCCGCTGCATCTCCGTGCGATGGATGGGGAGTCGCGTCCGGTAGAAGCGCCGAGTAGCCTTCTTCTTGGCGCGCACGGCCTCCGCGCACTCCGGGGTCCACCAAGGAACCCGTCGGGCGCGGGGGTAGGCGGAGGATTGTGGTACGCTTGTGCTTGCGGCCGTTAGAACGACGGACTCGAAGTATGCGATGCACTCGTCGATGGATGGGAAGTGGGCAGTTGTAAGGGTGGTATATGTGTTGTCGCGGAAGCGGGCCCAATTCGCGTTGGTGGTAACCCACCTTACCGGTACCCGTACGGTCTGGTCGGGTCGACTGAGGGTGAGTAGAATGGGGAGATGGTCACTGCCATAGTCCTCTCGGAGGACTTGCCACGTGAAGTCTAGGAGGGCATCAGTTGAAACGAGAGACAGGTCTATACAGGATGGAGTGCAGGTGGTGGCATGGTAGAATGTAGAAGAGCCATCGTTGAGGCACTCGAAGGAGAGCTCGGTCATGACGGATATCAGGGTTGGGGCCATATAGGTGGAGTGTGTGTCGCCCCACAAGAGGTGACGACTATTGAAATCGCCCAGTAGTAGGAAGGGCCTGGGGAGTTGTTCCACGACTTCCACCAGGTCGTCGCGGGAGACTTGAGCGTGGGGGGAAGGTAGATTGAACAAATGGTGTACTGTCTATCCAGGGAGAGCCGGAAGGCAGTCACCTGTAGCGGGGACCGGATGGAGAGATTGTAGAAGGGGACTGCGTGGTGGACGAAGATGGCAGCTCCCCTTCGAGTGCAGGTAGGAGGCGGGGTGGCGACGCAAAAATAACCAGTGGGGCAGGGCATGGGCCTGGTCCACAGGATTAGCTCCTGGAGACAGACACACACCGGACGGGAAGTGGCAATCAAGGAGTTAAGGCCTTCATAGTTTGCAAAGATTCCTCGACAGGTCCAGTGGACTATTGTGGTTTTCGGGGGATCCATTAGTTGATGAAGGGGGATGGGTAAAGGTGTAGGCGCTAGGAGGTTGGAGTGTGAAGGGAGATCTGGAGTTCGCAAAACTGAAGGCTGGGTCGGGAGCATGGCTGGCTATCTACCGTTCACCAGGGAAGGAATCGGTCGGCCTGTCGAACCCCGCGGAGGTTGCGGGGTCGAGTCGGCCGAGCGAGACCGGAGGCGTGGATCACGGCAGGCAGAGGAACATCGTGGGCTGAGCGGGTCAGAAGTGCCTTGACGGGCTTCTATGGTCGGGCCAGGGGGGGGGGGGCACGTTAACCCCAAAAGGGGCGCTACCCCGCCTGTCCGGGGTCTCACGGCGGACCCTAGGTGGTGACAGGGCGTACTCAGGGTAGCTGATAAGGAGGGGGCCGGGATGTTGGGGGGGTAGGTACGATGGGGGTGGAAGGAGGTGAACCAGAGTGGTCTCGTGGAGGGGTGGAGAAAATGGCACCAGGAGGCAAGGGCAGATCCATGAGACTCATGGGCGTGGGCGCGGCCGAGCTTCCCTCGGTCACACCGTGCAGCTGCGCCAGAGCCGCATCCACTGGATCCACTGGGCTGGGTCTCGTCGTACGGGGCGGGTCGTGGATTTCGGCCACTATTGTCAGAGTCTGTGGGGGTAGAGCAGTGGGACTTCTGCGATGGGGAGAGATGGACATGGGACATGGTGGACATGGTGGACGTGGTGGGCGGTGTAAGGGTCCGAGCCGTCTTCTTGGTCTTAGGGGAAGAGGGAGAGAGACGTTGGAAGGCCGGAGGGTCTGGTGACACGCTCCGGCGTCTCCGCCTCGACGGCTTGCTCCGGGCGGCAGGTTCGGGCGTGTACAGGGAATACTGGGAAGGCAGGGTTGGAGGTGGCTGGGGCCTGGGAGCCCTGGTCCCAGACTCCTGGGGGATTCGTGGCAGGTGAGGTGCGGGAAGAAGAGGAACGGTGGGGGGGACAGGGGACCGTCGGGTCCTGCGAGGATTTGCTATGTGGGGAACAGGGAGCAGTGGCTGGGGGGGGTTTCCGCGGCAGGCCAGCGGCATAGGACACCCCCGGCCTCACCTCCCGACTCCGCACCCTGTCGCGTGCCTCACGGGGGCTAAGGAAGTCCGTCACCTGTAGGCCTCGGACCTCCTCCTCGAACCTGAAGAAAAGGCATTCTCGGGATGAAGAGGGGTGTGCGCCTTCACAGTTGGAGCATTTGAGTGTGTTGGGGCACCTGTCAGGGTGAGCGAGTCGTCCACAGTGAACACATAATGGATGCGGCTGTCGACAAGCGGAGCTAACGTGTCCGAATTTATTGCATTTGAAGCAACGGGTCGGGTCTGGGACGTATGGGCGGATAGAAAACTCGCATGAGGCGCGGTCTCCCATACCCCATACAATACGGCCGGGGGGGATTAGCGTGTTGAAAGTAAGGAGCAGACGTGGGGTGGGGGAGGGGGTGCCTCCCTGTCGGGATGTGAAACGATAGATCTTAGTAACTCCTTGGGGTGCGAGGTCCTCCAGGAGCTCGTTCACTGCGACCGACAATAGGCGGGTGGCGTAAATAGTGCCCTGACTCTGGTTCAGGCGAGGGTGTGGGGAAACGGACACCGAGCATCCAAGGACCTCAGTGACGGAGAGTAGGGCTTTCGTCTCTGCGGCTGAGCGTGATTTTACGAGGAGGGAGCCATCCCTCTGTGGGCGTACGTCATAGCGGCTGGAGTTGCTGTGGGTTCGGATCGCCTGGAACGTCCGTTCAGAGTTGTTCGGGAGGGACCCAGATGTAGGCCGAATCACCAGGAATTTGTGGATACTTGGAAGGGAGGGAGGCTGTACAGTAGAGTCGAAATGGACTGGGATATTCAACGGTCGATAGGACGGCCGTGAATGCCGGCTCCCCCGTCCGCCGCGAGGCTCTCTCCGCGGGGAGGTGGGCTGACGGCGGGTGAGGGGGGCATATGGGGAGAGCAAGAAGCAGGGTTGTCGGGGCAAGTCCTCGGTGGAACTTGACTTGCCCGAAGGTGGCTGAAGTGGGCTGGGGCGAGACCCCTGCTCCAGAGAGTGTAGTTCCAAGGGCGTAGTCGAGGGACGGACTGGGGTCGGCAACGGAAAAGGAGAGTGCAAGCGTTCCGCTTCCACAGGGGGGTCAACCCCATTAGGTTGCGGTCTTCCAGTGGTAAAGGACTCGAGGGCCTGGTTGCCCACCACCCGAGTGTTGAGTAGTAGTAGTCCGGGAATGAGAAGCAGTAGTCGTAAGCCGGGGGGTAGAAGTGTCCATAGCAAAACAAAAAAGAACTTCATCCCCCGCGCGCATCCAGCCACCACCCACTCCAACAAGGTAAAGGCGAAGTGTGGGCACACTTGGTCCCACCGCCGATAGATGTCACGCAGGGGAGATACACCCGCACCCAGTCCCTGTGCCTGAAAGGCTGCCACTCTCATTCAACGCGCGGTGAAAATTGGCAGGGACAGGGTTTGGGTTTGGTTGGAAAGCGACAAGGGTGCAGGGCAACCACCTCCCACACCCAAGGGCCAAGGAAAGGGTCAAAATCAAGGTCCAAAGAACAACGCCAAAAAAATCGGGAGAAGCCAGAAAGAATGGGTTAAAGGAGAAAGAAAGAAAAAGAAGCAGGAGATCAGCCGGGTCGCCAAACGGGCCCAATGGTCCACGAGGGCAGAGAAAGCCCTTACACCGAAGGAAAGGTGTATTCCCACATTCGCCACAGAGGGACGCGCCCTATCGCTCGGACAAAGCAAAGGGATATAATATATTATATATATATATATATATATATATATATATATATATATAATATAGAAACGACATAAGTATTAAGGAACGTTTCTGCACACGAGAGAGGAGAGATATTTTTAATGTTACAAATACAGTGTGATTTGTGATACATCAACCAAAAGAAAAACTGTCCAAATTTTGTCTCTCACCTCATAAATGCTCTATGTGACTTCCCCTAGTTACACGAGCAACGTCGACACAATAGTCGAATTCCTCCCATACTCGCTCCAGCATGTCCGTTGTCACTGACTCTACGGCAGTAACAATGCGAGTTTGGAGCTCATCCAAAGATGTGGGCAACGGTGGCACGTACACAGTATCCTTAACGTACCCCCAAGGAAGAAGTCGCACGGTGTAAGATCTGGCGACCGATTTACAGCTCGAAAACTGCAACACACAAAACGCCTTCTGCTGTGCGGACGCCATTTTCACACTGACTGTTTGTTGCTAGGCTAGGCCACGGCGTGACTTTGGAGCCCTCTCGCGGTGATCTTGTAAAACTCGGAGATTTCCTCTTTCATGTGGTGTATGCCCAGTTGATGCACGGTTGATAGGTACGGAAGTATTCTCAGTTGAAATCGGATGAATCATTTTGAATAGCCCTGTATATATATATATATATATATATATATATATATATATATATATATATATATATATATATATATGTTTTTTTCAGATTCCATTACAGAGGTAAGAAACTGGGTAAAAGATCTACAGTGACTACACTCTTCAACCCCAAATATTTTTCTCTGTGATGATTTTAATTTCCTATCATGAAATATAAAAGGATAGGAAAAACTATATGTATACACCAGGACAAGAGGGACACACGGGAAGACCAGGGGCAGGTAAAAATGCTACTAGCTCTAGCTGATAAATTTATGTTAACGCAAGAAATAACAGAAAACACAAGAAAAAACAAATGTCTAGATTCGGTATTCACAAACAGCAGCAACTTAATTGATAATGTAGAAATATCCCGAACTATAATATCGGACCATAACATCATTGAAATAACCACCAATATAAAAGCAACAGGACAGGAAAGAACACGAACAACAGAAAGCAAATTCGAAATTTTTAATTTTCACTCCAAAGCTATAAACTGGGAAGATGTTGCATCCAGCATGGAAGTAATAGATTGGAAAACCATTTTTGAGGCCAAGACAACGGAAGAGGTGCTAATTACTTTAGAGTAGAAGACGTTCGAAATTGTGGAAAGACATGTCCCAAAAATACAACAAAGAGGAAAGAGACGCAGGTTCGGGACACAAAAGAGGTCATTGTTCCGAAAGAGAAAAAGAGTGACTGCAAAATTAAGTAACGTAAAGATAACACCATCAGAAAAATATTAAATGATAAACTGCAGAGTATCGATGACTACATACAGGAACTAATTGAGAAGCATACAGAAAAAGACGACGATGACGGTATAGAAGCGATAAACGTTAACTCAAAGTATTTCCATAATTTTGCAAAAAGAAAGTCGAAAAATCATGCGACTATCGGACCTTTGAAAAACGAGGACAGTGCTTTATCTGATGATCTAACTGAAGTATCTGAAATATTAAGCGCTCAGTACGAATCATCTTTCAGTATCCCAAAAACTGACAAACTGACATGCGATAGAAACGCGTTCTTTGAAGAACTACAAGGGGAAAGTATAACGGACTTCGACTTTACGACAAATAATATTACACAAGAGGGAAACTAAAAACACACTCAGCGGCAGGACTGGATAAATGGAATGCCACACTGATCAAAAACTGCAAGAATGCAATCGCTGAGCTCCTATATCGGACATGGAGACGATCACTAGACACGGGAGAAATACCGGGCATCCTGAAGAGCGCGAACACAGTCCCACTATATAAAAGAGAAGATCGATCCGAGGCCAAAACACTATAGGCCAGTGTCGCTTACATCTCATCTCACTAAAATATTTGAAAGAATAGTTAGACAGAAACTTTATGACTTTTTGGAAACTCAGAAAAAATTCAATGATAACCATCATGGGTTTCGGTCAGGCAGATCATGCCTATCACAACTAATGGAACACTACAACAACATTATTGATGCACTTGAAAGTAATGAAAACTATGATGTAATATACACAGACTTTGCCAAAGCGTTCGACAAGTGTGACCATGGAATCATAATATATAAACTGAAATATATGGGAATAAAAGGAAAAGTAGGGAAATATATAATATATATAATTTCCTTAGAGAGCGGCGGCAAGTCGTTACAGTACAAGGAGTATCTTCATCAGAATCAGAGGTCCTCAGTTCAGTACCACAAGGAACAGTATTAGCTCCACTACTCTTCATACTCATGCTAACTGACATAGATGAGGACGTTACCAGAGACAGCACAGTAACATCCTTTGCGGATGACACAAAGATCAGTAGAAAAATAAGAAACCCAGAAGATATAGGATCTCTACAAACCGACATGAACAGAATCTACAAGTGGACGGAAGACAACAATATGAAGTTTAACATTGAGAAATTTCAGCTGTTACGGTACGAAAAAAGAGAGGACCTAAAATCCATGGAATATTACACCCCAAATGGACAGGAAATTCAGAGAAAAAGAAAATAGTTTTGTTGTGAAGACCAAAACTGTTTAATCAGCTGCCCAAAGACCTAAGAAACATGAAGGGAATTGCAGTGGACATCTTCAAAAGAAGATTAGACGCCTGGCTCACAACAATCTCCGATGAGTCGGGCGTACCTGGCTATGTGAGGTGGAGAGTACAAGAAACCAACTCACTACTTCACCAGGCCAACTTGAGAGGAGGGGCGACAAGCTTGACCTTCGTGAAATGAAGAATCATCGCGCGGAAACTTTGAAAGGTTGAAAGATTATATATATTATATATATATATATATATATATATATATTATATATATATATATATATATATATATATATATACATACACACACACACACACGACGGTCACAATATATTTATCCCAACTTTTTTTTTTCCCTTTCCAAGTTTCCTTGTAAGTTCCAGAAATTTTGTGCACAAGTTGTTACATACCTTTCATACAAATTTTTATTTTTCCACATTGTCTCCATCCTTTTCTACGGCTTTCGTCCACCTCGAAACAAGGGCCTTTATTCCTTGCTGATAAAAGTCCACTGGGTTCCGCTGGAACCACCTCTTAACCTCCTCACAACTTCATCGTCACTCTGAAACTTTCCTCCACGAATGGCATCCTTCATTGGCCTAAACAAATGAAAGTCTGAAGGTGCCAGATCCGGGCTATATGGAGGGTGGGGTAACACAGTCAAGCGCATTTTTGTGATCGCCTCTCTTGTTTGCAAACTGTTGGGTGCTTGCGTTATCGTGCAAAAGAAGGACGTCTTCCAGTTTTTCTCCGGTCGAACTCGCTTTATACGTCTGGAATCTCTGTTGGGGAGCAATATATGCCTCCGAGTTGATTGTTTCTCCTTTCTTCATTTTTGAACTTTTTCTTGTGGGTAGTCTGCGTGATACCACTCCATGGATTGGCGTTTTGTTTCAGGTTCAAAGTGGTGTACCCAAGTCTCATCCCCAGTCACAATTCGTGAAGAGAGTCATCCCCTTCTGTCTCGTATCGAACCAACGACTCAGTTCTAAGCAATTTCTTTTCTTTGGGCTTTGTGATCTTCAGTCAGTTCGCGAGGAACAAACCGTGAACACACTTTTGAGTATCCCAGTTGCTGAATTATCGTATTCACACTTCCTTCACTAATTCCTAGCTCCAGTGATAGCTCCTTTTATGTGACGCGCCGATTTGATCGAATGATGCTATTAGCACGTTGCACAGTGTGAGATGTCACAGCCGATGCCGGACGACTGCTGCGTAGCTCATCATCGAGGCTGGCTCTCCCTCTCTTCGATGACGTCACACGCTTAGACCAGCGTCCAATTGTGCTTCGATCAACAGCAGCATCTTCGTAAACGTTTTGTAGACGTTTGTGAATATTTCCAACTGTTTCCTTCTCTGCGATTAAGAACTCAATAATAGCTCTCTGTTTACGACGCACATCACTGTCAGACGCCATTTTCGAAACTGCGTTAACCATCGATTTTATACAAGCGCGTTTAAAAGCAATTTTATCCAAGGAGTGGGAGGTTTAAACTGGAAAAATCCAGTTATGTGAAGCGCAGAAAGTTCAAACTGACCGCCCAAAAGACATTTCAGCACCATGGCCTATTATTTACCCGAGAAAAAGGATGGGGCAAAATATACAAATATACTGAGTGGCCCAGTAGCGGACCCAGGGGTGTTGCCCTAGTTGCCCGGGCAACACCCTTTTTTCCGACTCCAAAATTTTTTATTTGAAATTTCGCGGAAGCAAGTAATCTCCCATGTGATTTAACAAGACCGGGCAGCAATTTTCCCAACTGAAAATTTTCAATAATTTCAACTCTTGATGTAAATGTAGCTTTGATTTAATATACTGTACATGTATTACAAAGGAATACCATGCTATAATTCTGTTAGAACATCAATATTTTACTATGAAAGCAATTTGAGTATTGATTCATTTGAATAAAAATTGAAATGATGATATAAAAAAATACATATACTTAAAGATTGTAAACATTGTAAAGAAAAAATTACAACATTGTAAAGATGACTGAGAATATCATTATTTGAGTATGGAAGAAGTAAGAGTAATAAATGATGAATGCTATTTAAAGCTCCTTTGTTGTTATAATTCTTCATTAGGAAGGTTATGTCAAATCAGTCTCTTATGACTCGTATGGAAAAAAAGGATTACTTGGATTTGGAAAAACTTTCTTAAGCGCTGAAATAGAAAAAAAGGCAGATAAGTTGTATCCCCCATTTAAATATTAATTTGTTTTTGACATATGTCGCGAAACAAAAATTTTGAGCATGGAACACGTCGCGATTCGGAAAAATGTCGACTGGAAATTTGGGCAACACCCAAAAAAAATCCTGGGTCCGCCACTGTGGCCCTAGTGTATATTATATATACAGGGTGTCCCATAAGTCCGGCATCATAGGAAAAATAATAAAAAAAGCAAAACAAAAGCTTTTATTTACAGAACGTGCTCAATATGTCCACCATTGTTTTCAATACACAAATTCAGAGGTGATACCCAGTCAGCAAGCACACGGTGAATGATGTCAGGAGTAATGGTGTTACATGCCCCCAATAATGCGCTGCCGCAAATGTTCAACACTCCTAATTTTCTCTGCGTATACCAGCGCTTTCAAGTGGCCCCAGAGATAAAAATCTAGTGGCGTGAGATCGGGCTTCTAGCTGGCCATTCCACAGGCCCTCGACGTCCTATCCAATGACCAGGGAATTGTTGGTACAGGTATTCCCTTACTTAGGTGCTGTAATGTGCAGGAGCGCCGTCTTGCTGGAACCATGTTGGGAAATTTCCTTCTTCGTTCAAGACACTGGGAAATGCTTCTTCCTTGAGCATACGTAGGTAGGTGCCTCCAGTAACATGTTCATCGAAAAAGAGGGGGCCTATGATGCGATCCTTCCAAATGACACACCATACCATCACCCGAGATGCACTTTGTTCCTTTGAAGAGGTATACCAGTGAGGGTTGTTTTGAGACCAGTAGCGGGTGTTTTGTCGGTTTACCTCACCATTTCCATAAAAAACAGCCTCGTCACTGAACAGAATGGTGGACGGGAAATTGGCATCTCGAGCATATTGTTCCGTAGTCCATTCACAAAATTCCATCCGCCGGTCGGGATCATCTTCGCTTAATTTCTGTAGGATCTGAAGTTTATATGGATGCCATTTGTGAGCCTGAAGAATGCGATGGATGCTACTTTTCGACACTCCTGTCTCGGCGGACAATCGCCGAAGAGACTTATTGGGACTTCTGTTAAAATGAGCCAGGATAGCAGTCGCTGTATCATCGTCAGTGGACCTCCTTGAAGGTCCACTGCGTGGTTTATCTTCTATGGATCCTGTTTCCTTAAACTTTGCAACAAGTCTGCTAACACAACTCTCTGTTATTGGCTCGCGGTCTGGATGCAGTCTGTTAAATTCCTATGAGTAGAATTATCTGGATTCTTTCTTCCTTGCTCACAGACATTATGGCCTGTAGAGAAAGAAAAATATGAATTATGGTTTGTAGAAATAGAAAAATATGAATTTCTCCTATGATGCCGGACTTATGGGACACCCCATATATATATATATATATATATATATATATATATAATATATATAATATATATATATATATATATATAATATATATATATATATATATCCGGTCATCCCATAAGTAATGTCGTTTTTTAGATCGGAATTTGAACGACAAAAAAAAAAACAACTCAAACTTTTTAATCTACAGTAGTATATATTTTCCATCGGAATCAATGACACTGCCAACGTCCTACAAGCTTTTCAATGCCATGTTTATAAAATTCAGGAGGTTTTGAGGCAAAAAACGTACAAAGACTGGTGTGCAGGTCATCTAAAGAAGTATACTGTTTCTCGTCAAGATAGTTTTGCAGACTCCTGAAGAGATGATAATCTGAAGGCGCAAGGTCTGGAGAATATAGAGGATGTGGAAGTTTTTCCCACCCAAGCTCCTCAATTTTTGCAGAAGTGATCCGAGCGGTATGAGGACGTGCGTTGTTGTGGTGGAACACAATTCCTTTCCGATTAACCAAAGAAGGTCTCTTTTCTTTTAGTGGCAGTGTTCAATCGATCCAGTTGTTGACAGTAGACTTGAGCGGTGATTGTTTGGTTGTGTGGTAAGGTTTCAAAGTGTATTACACTACCTTTATCCCACCAAACACTAAGCAACACCTTCCGAGGGTGAAGATTTGGTTTTGGCTGTGGTGTCGCTGGTTCTCCGGCACAAACCCACTGTCGACGGCGCTTAACATTCTGGTACAGTATCCACTTTTCATCACCAGTCACTAAACGGTGCAAAAACGGATCTTGGAGTTCACGGGAATGAAGAGCTGTGCTAATGTTTACCCGCACCCTCAGATTGTCGACCGACAATTCATGTAGCACCCATTTTCCTAACTTAGGCACTTTCCCGAGTTGTTGCAAATGTCGATGGATGGTAGACGGGGATGAATTGAGTTTCTGGGCCAATTCTTCAACAGTTGTTGAACAGTCTTCAAGTGCGGTTAGCAGCAGGTCATCATCAAACTCAGCAGGGCGTCCAGAGCGTGCTGCATCTGTCAAACAGCAATCACCATTCCTAAACTTTTGAAACCATCTTTGACATTTCCTCGCATGCAGAATATCGTTGCCATAAACTTCCTGAATGTTTCGCGTTGCTTCAGTAGCACTATTCCCTTTTTTGAACTCGTAAAGCATTATATGCCTGATATGCTCTTCTGATACCACCATGTTTATGAGGGGTTCACATAAAGCAAAAGACACGTCTTCACTGGTCAAGGTCTGTAAAATATGTAGCGAAACACGATAGATCTCCTCTTAGATATAACCTTCGGAAAATTTATGCTTAAACCGAGTAGGACTAGTTTAAACTTAATGTATCGTAAAAAAGGACATTACTTATGGGATGACCTGATTATATATATATATATATATATTACACATTTAACTGCAATGACCACGCAGTATATTAATGTATAGAAACGACGTAAGTATAGAGGAGTGTTCTGCACACGAGGAAGAGAAATAACGAACAAATGAAAAATGAGGTGACCGCCCGGGAATCGAACCCAGGACCTTCCGATTGCCGGTCAGACATGCTACCACTACACTACGGGCCTCGATCAGTCAGAAGTCGCAATTCTCCTACATAGGGCGGTCACCTCATTTTTCATTTGTTCGTTATTTCTCTTCCTCGTGCGCAGAACACTCCTCTATACTTACGTCGTTTCTATACATTAATATACTGCGTGGTCATTGCAGTTAAATGTACATATTCACGATTTGCGAGGGTGCCCTCTCAAGGCATTGGTTTCTGCCCTATGTAGGAGAATTGCGACTTCTGACTGATCGAGGCCCGTAGTGTAGTGGTAGCATGTCTGACCGGCAATCGGAAGGTCCTGGGTTCGATTCCCGGGCGGTCACCTCATTTTTCATTTGTTCGTTATTTCTCTTCCTCGTGTGCAGAACACTCCCTATACTTACGTCGTTTCTATACATTAATATACTGCGTGGTCATTGCAGTTAAATGTACATATTCACGATTTGCGAGGGTGCCCTCTCAAGGCATTGGTTTCTGCCCTATGTAGGAGAATTGCGACTTCTGACTGATCGAGGCCCGTAGTGTAGTGGTAGCATGTCTGACCGGCAATCGGAAGGTCCTGGGTTCGATTCCCGGGCGGTCACCTCATTTTTCATTTGTTCGTTATTTCTCTTCCTCGTGTGCAGAACACTCCTCTATACTTACGTCGTTTCTATACATACATACATATATATATATAAAATATATATATATATATATATATATATATATATATATTATATATATATATATATATATATATATATATATATATATATATAGGGTGAACCAAAAGTAGGTGGACTGTAAATGATAACGTTTATTTTGAGAATACATATTAATTTTTTTGTATACTATAATACAAAATAAAATTTAAATAAATAATTTAGTTATAATATTTATATAATATAACACAAACACCATAGTTATAATGAACACCATAGTTATAATATAATATAACACAAACCGTATTCAACCTACTGTCCACCTACTTTTGGTTCACCGTGTGTGTATATATTATATATTATATATATATATATAATATATATATATATATATATATATAGATATGCCATGTCACCGTTTCGCTCATATTCCATATCGTACGAGGACTGTTATCAATACACGAGTAATATACAAAGATGAAAAATACTTTGAAATAAAACGGTGGTAGTCTGCCAATACTCTCATTTGTACAAAAATTAGGACACGAAGAAAACGCTCGACGGCGGGGATCATGATCCTCATGAAACGAAGCAGGAATACTTACTTGTAGGTGTAAATTATCCCCTTATCCACTTGTCGAGGACTCAAATGATAGTCCCTGGCGGTTCCCACCAACAAGAATTGCTGAGTCGGATCTGGTTGGTTCGCAAACTTCACTAAACAAATACTGAAAAGAAATCCATTGGAGAGAAGATGAGTTTGAGAAATCGTTGTTTTCGAATCAAAATACAGTAAGGATCTATACTGCATCATTCATAATAATAATGTTCATAATTTTTTTTTTTCCTGCAAATTGTTGAGTATTTTCTTCCTTATTTCCAAACTTGCTCATTTTTTCTTTCTTTGTTTTCATTAAGCAACAACCAATGTTTTTTTTTCTCTCTCATTACATTCACTTCAGAATTTTGACACCTTCCACCACCATTTTACCTCTACATTTCTTCACATTTAATCATTAAAGTTCAAGTGCTTTTATCAACTGAATTCAAATGGCAAATATTCTCCCAACTTAACATCTTTCACGTCTTCTTATGAACTTCCACACACACGCATCGGCAAAACCAACTACAGTGACCCTCACTTCCCGTTCGACTACATCCTCTACCAAGTTAATAAGGTATTCTAGTATTTCAAATACACCCTCACATACAACTGCTAGGGATTAAGCTCGTTATTAAATCTACAAAGCACCTGTTCATTCATCTCTCACGATTCTTCACCTACTCTTCTCATTCCTCAACTATACAACTCACTACCCCCTTACTACGTTCTCCTCCTTAACCTATTTCTTTCCTTTATCAAGTGAAATACGCAATCGTTTCATCTTCATACCACATGCTCATATCACTCCTTTAATGTGCTTGACAAGCTCGATGGAAAATTTCTGAAGGCAAAACCTCACGACTCACCTGAAGGCAGCCTCATTCTGTTCCAATCTAATAGTGTGGAGGGTGTTGCCCTGAATAGGTTCAATGATTCTCACGAGGGATGCCCACATGCCAGGGCCGGCCTTTGGGGCGCCGAACACAGCATCAGGAAGGTCTTCCGACAGCAATGCCTCTGCCATGCGTTCAGCGACTTCTGCTTCTTCCTCTCCGGCAGCCTCGCGAAGTTCCTTCGAAACAAATTTCAAGTTATTTCTCGCTCACGAAGCCCACCACAAAATTCGCCACCACCATTATGTACCAAACTCGATCCATGTTGAAGCAATCCACGCAACATATACAAGTTATTTACGTTGTTCACTAATTTAATTTAGACTTGTTAACTGTAGCCGATATACACAGTGTGTATATATATATATATATATATATATATAATATATATATATATATATATATATATATATATATATATTTATTTTTTTTTAAGTGGGGTTGTTTAACCTCCTTCGCAACATCTAAGGTCATATGACGGAGGGGACCTACAGCTTTACGTGGGATCCGAACCACGGGTCGCTACATAATCTGGGCGCAGAGGACGGTCTCCCATCCAACTACTACCCAGACGCAATGTCGCTTAACTTCGCTGATCTTCGGGAAGCGGTGTGTATATATATATATATACACACACACGACACACCTTACCTTACAAAGGTTCCGCGCGATGATTCCTCATTTCACGAAAGTCAACCTTATCGCTCCTCCTCTCGAGTTGGCCTGGTGAAGTAGAGTTGGTTTCTTGTGCTCTCCACCTCACATAGCCAGGTACGCCCGGCTCATCGGGGATTGTTCCGAGCCAAGCGTCTAATCTTCTTTTAAAGATGTCCACTGCAACTCCCTTCGTGTTTCTTAGGTCTTTCGGCAGCTGATTAAACAGTTTTGGTCCTCTCGCAACAAAATTATTTTCTTTCAGGGTTAAGGATGTTCCCTGTCTCGATTTTAATTTGGGAATACGACACAGTCTACCGTTTCTACTTTCCACCGTTGTTGGGGAATTACAGGGTTCAGAGTAAGATTTAGGGACTAGTTTCTCCATTATTTCCGAAGTGTAATTAATGGTCTCTCTCTCTTCTCCTTTCCAGTGAATATAGGTTTAGTTCGCGTAATCTTTCCCAGTAATTTAGTTCTTTGCACCCTGTAGCAGGGCTGTAGCAGAAATAGTTGAGTTCATGGAATCGAAATCTATACATATTATGGGAATCGCAGAAACCAGATGGAGAGGTGAAGGAACCAAGGTACTGCACAATGATTATAAGTGCATATACAAGGGCAGAGAAGAGGATACCAGATCGGGTGTGGCAATTATACTGTCCCCCCGATTTTCTGAACATGTTGTTGGAGTGATAATGAAGAGTGAGAGATTGACGGGAGTGACCCTGAGCCTAAACGGAGAGAGACTATCGGTAATCCAGGCATATGCACCGCAGAGTGGAAGATCACAGAAGGAAAAGGAAACTTTTTATGAGGATCTTCAGGGAATGATAGATCGGAGACCTAAATGGCCATGTGGGTGGAGATCGAAACGAAAATGAAGACGTGATCGGGGCATTTGGTGTGGGGGAGAAAAATTTGGAAGGGGAAATGCTGGTAAATTTTTGTGCAAGAAATGTTCTTAGTATAATGAACACATTTTTTCAGCACCAGGAATCACATCTCTATACGTGGCATGGATGGAATAGTAGAACCGGAAATTATGATAAGAAGTCTCAGACAGACTTTATTGTGGTGGATAAAAAGTCATTGGTGAAAGATGTAATAGTACCACCATCTGTGTCTTTTGACTCGGATCATAGATTTGTTAAAGCCAAAATTTTGCTTCCAGTACCACAAAATATAAAAAAGCCTAGGAGAAGAAGTGTGTGCATGGAGAATATACCAAAAAAACTGGAAGAGATTAGAACTAGAACTGAGGAGGCTTTCGGACAAAGGGTAACTACGGAAATAGTGGAGGAGGTTTGGGTTGAGTTTAAGAGAAGAGAACGATGGAAGGAATACAGCGAGAGGTGATTGGAGAAAGGGTAGATGGTGAGTCAAAAAAGAAAAAGACGGCATGGTGGACCCAGGAGGTAAAGGAGGCAGTGACAAATAAGATGCGTGCTTTTAGGAGATGGCTTAAGGATAGAAATGAGCAAACAAAGCAAGAATATGTCCAAATGAGAAACTACACCAACGAGGTTAAAAGAAGAGCGAAACGCTGTATGTGGGAGAAAATAGGTAGAGTAGAGACTGAGAAGAGGATTTTCAAGACTCGAAGAAGTTACTGTATAGCATGGCTAAGAAGTATAAAAATGGAGAAAGCAAGAAAACAACAGTGGCGATTAAAAATGCACATGGTGAAGTCCTCACTGATAAAAGCGAGGTGGCCGCACGCTGGAACGAATACTTTAGACAGCTTTTGAATAACGAGAACCAATATGATGAGGTGAGACGGGAGGAGAGGGTAAATCATGAGGAGCATGAGGGGGACAGAGAGATGACTAGAGAGGAGGTTATTCAAGCACTAAAGAGGATGAAGAATAATAAAGCTCCCGGGCCGGATGCAAGTGTCACAGAAACACTAAAAGCAGCTGGTGATCCTGCTGTGGACTGGCTGCTAAGCATTTTCCGGGTGGTGTGGTCGCTGGGAATTGTACCGGCAGAATGAGGCAGAGCAATTATATTTCCTATATATAAAATGAAGGGAAGTGAGCAGGAATGTCAAAACTACCGTGGCATATCTTTGATGTCATATGGAGAAAATATATGAAAAGATTTTGGAACATAGAATACGAAACATACTGGAACCTGGGTTACTGGAGTAGTGGAGTATCAATGTGGCTTTCGTGCAGGCCGGAATACTATAGATCAAATTTCAGCCATAAGACAATATCTTGAGAAGAGCCAAGAATTCAATTTGGACCGCTTCATATGTTTTTTGGATCTGGAGAAGGCATTTGATAGTGTGCCCACGAAGAAGCTGTGGGTGGTTTTGAGTGAGAGAGTGCCACCCAAGCTTCTGAGAGCAGTAATGAGCACCTATAGGGTCTTCCAGAGCACGGTGGTGGGATCGGAGGAGTGGTTTGATGTAAGTACAGGAGTTAAACAAGGGTGTGTTCTGTCACCCATTTTATTTATTGCCTACATCAACAGGGTTATGGAACACATAACAGGAAATTGAAGAGGATATAGAAATTTTTGGATATGCTGATGATGTGGCTGTTGGGACTAATACAGCACAATCCCTGGAGAGAATTATGCAGAGGTGGGATGAGAGATTGAGGGAGTATGGACTGAAAATTAATTATGATAAAACTGAATATATGGTGGTAACGAGGGGAGCGAACGAGGATGGAATCTTTGTTAGGGGAAGGGAAATGAAAAAGATGGACACATTTAAATACCTTGGTAGCATGGTTGGCAAAAACTCAAAAACTCAAAAACCCAGCAAAAACCCAACTACCCAGCAAAAAAGTTGGGTTTTTGCCAACCCTGCTTGGTAGTGTGATAGCAAATGATGCGGGTTTGGATGCAGAGGTGAATGAAAGAATTGCTAAATATAGCAGAAATGTTTCCTTCCTGTACCCCCTATTGAAAGATGAAAACATCCCTAAAATGGTAAAGACGCATATATAGTATATACTCAACAATATTGAAACCAATCTTACTATACGGCAGCGAGACTTGGGGGCCCTAACCACAAGGACGAGGGGAAAACTGCAAGCAGCTGAAATGAGGGTCCTGAGATTGATAGGAGTAAGTAGATTGGATAAAATAAGGAACACTGAAATAAGAAGGCGATTGGGTGTAACTTCGGTTAATGAGAATATTGAGAGGAACCAACTGAGATGGTACGAGCATGTTCAACGAATGCCGATGGAAAGGACAGCAAGAAGAATGCTGGAATGGGCCCCTCAAAACAGAAGACCAGTTGGAAGACCCAAGATCCGATGGATGGATAACATCAAGTGCTGTCGAGAAGTGTGGAATCAGTCTCCAACGGGCGAACTTGATGTGTGGAGATCGTGAGGCATGGAGGAGTCTCGTCCGAGGGCTCCCAACTGACAGACCGCTTTAGGTCTACCAGGTGCCTGGTAAGAAAAGTAAGAAAGCACCCCTCGATCTTGGCTGTAAAGCTTCTCTGGATTCCTTCCAGCTATCTAATGTCTTCTTTTTTATATGGGGATGTTAGGACCGAGCAGTATTCCAAATTTGGGTATGATCAGTGTTTTCAGTAGAGGAATCATTACATTCCTATCCGTTCGTTTAAAGGTTCTCAATATCTGCCCCGTTATTCTCTTTGCTCTGCTTACTGATACCTTATTTTGTGTTTCAAATTTCGCATCATCTGTCATTACAACCCCAAAATCTTTTGCTCGAAAATTTCTTTGAATTTCCTGTCCATTTGGGGGATAATATACCATGGATTTTAGGTCCTCTCTCTTTCCGAACCATAACAGCTGAAATTTCTCGGTGTTAAACTTCATATTGTTGTCTTACGTCCACTTGTAGATTCTGTTTATGTAGGTTTGTAGAGATCCTACATCTTCTGGGTTCCTTATTTTTCTACTGATCTTTGTGTCATACGCAAAGGATGTTTCTGTGCTGTCTCTGGTAACGTCCTCATCTTTGTCAGTTAGCATGATTATGAAGAGTAGTGAAGCTAATACTGTTCCTTGTGGTACTGAGCTGAGGACCTCTGATTCTGATGAAGATACTCCTTGTTCTGTAACGACTTGCCGCCGCTCACTAAGGAAATTACATATCCATTTCCCTACTTCTCCTGTTATTCCCATATATTTCAGTTTACGTATTATGATTCCATGGTCACACTTGTCGAATGCCTTAGCAAAGTCTGTGCATAGTATCAGGTCATCCCACAAGTAATGTCGTTTTTGAGATCGGAATTTGAAGGACAAAAAAAACTCAAATGAAACTTTTTAATCTAGTATATGTTTTCCATCGGAATCAATGACACACTGCCAACGTCCTACAAGGTTTTCAGTGCCATGTTTATAAAATTCAGACGGTTTTCAGGCAAAAAACGTACAAAGACTGGTGTGCAAGTCACCTAAAGAAGTACATATACTGTTTCTCGTCAAGATAGTTTTGCAGACACCTGAAGAGATGATAATCTGAAGGCGCAAGGTCTGGAGAATATGGAGGATGTGGAAGTTTTTCCCACCCAAGCTCCTCAATTTTTGCAGAAGTGATCCGAGCGGTATGAGGACGTGTGTTGTCGTGGTGGAACACGATTCCTTTCCGATTAACCAAAGGAGGTATCTTTTCTTTTAGTGCAGTGTTCAATCGATCCAGTTGTTGACAGTAGACTTGAGCGGTGATTGTTTGGTTGTGTGGTAAGGTTTCAAAGTATATTACACTACCTTTATCCCACCAAACACTAAGCAACACCTTCTGATGGTGAAGATTTGGTTTTGGCTGTGGTGTCGCTGGTTCTCCGGCACAAACCCACTGTCGACGGCGCTTAACATTCTGGTACAATATCCACTTTTCATCACCAGTCACTAAACGGTGCAAACACGGATCTGGAGTTCACGGGAATGAAGAGCTGTGCTAATGTTTACCCGCACCCTCAGATTGTCGACCGACAATTCATGTGGCACCCATTTTCCTAACTTAGGCACTTTCCCGAGTTGTTGCAAATGTCGATGGATGGTGGACGGGGATGAATTGAGTTTCTGGGCCAATTCTTCGACAGTTGTTGAACAGTCTTCAAGTGCGGCTAACAGCAGGTCATCATCAAACTCAGCAGGGCGTCCAGAGCGTGCTGCATCTGTCAAACAGCAGTCACCATTCCTAAACTTTTGAAACCATCTTTGACATTTCCTCACATGCAGAATATCGTTGCCATAAACTTCCTGAATGTTTCGCGTTGCTTCAGTAGCACTATTCCCTTTTTTGAACTCGTAAAACATTATATGCCCGATATGCTCTTCTGATACCGCCATGTTTATGAGGGGTTCACATAAAGCAAAACACACGTCTTCACTGGTCAAGGTTTGTAAAGTATGTAGCGAAACACGATAGATCTCCTCTTAGATATAACCTTCGGAAAATTTATGCTTAAACCGAGTAGGACTAGTTTAAACTTAATCTATCGTAAAAAACAACATTACTTATGGGATGACCTGATACATCATAGTTTTCATTACTTTCAAGTGCATCAATAATGTTGTTGTAGTGTTCCATTAGTTGTGATAGGCATGAGCTGCCTGACCGAAACCCATGATGGTTATCATTGAATTTTTTCTGAGTTTCCAAAAAGTCAGATTTTCTGTCTAACTATTCTTTCAAATATTTTACTGAGATGAGATGTAAGCGACACTGGCCTATAATTTTTGGCCTCGGATCGATCTCCTCCTTTATACATGGTGTACATAAAGTCGATCTATTTTTGCGAAATAATTATTTTTTTCTATTTTTCTTTTCAGAAGCCCTTAGAATGAATACAGAAGAGCGTGTGGCAATACTAATTTGGCGAATCGAGGGGAAGAAATACAATGACATCAGAGAGAAGTTTAGAAGGAGATTTCATAAGCCGGGGCCAATAGACAAGACAATACGAAAATTGGTGAACAAATTTAAACGAACGGGATCTGTAAATGATGAAGCAAGATCAGGACGACCGTGTATGTCAGATCTTACCGTGAATGCAGTACGCGGAATTATCACTGAGGAGCCACGTACGTCCGTTGGTGCTGCATCACACAGACTCGGCCTCCCGACGTCATCTGTGCACAAAATTCTGAAAGTTAATTTGCAGAAGAAAAGCTATCATTTGCAGGTTTTACATGATTTACATGAGGAAGATTTCCCTCGACGAAGTGCTGTGTGTGCTGATCTCGTAGAACAAATCTGGAGTGATAATTTAATGGACAACATTCTCTTTAGTGATGAAGTCACTTTCCATACGTGTGGAAAAGTAAATCGCCATAACTGTCGAATTTGGGCAGATGAAAGACCGAATGATTTCGTCCAAAATTGGGAGAGAGACTCACCTAAAGTTAATGTCTGGATGGGTTTAACAAAATCTAAGGTTTATGGTCCTTTTTTCTTTGCTGAAGCTACAGTTACGGCGCTTATTTATCTGGACATGTTGCAGCAATTCCTTGAACCTCAGCTGATTGGGGATAGGATTGTTAGTACCGTCGTCTATCAACATGATGGTGCTCCTTGTCACTATGCCAAAATTGTTCAGGATTATCTAAATGGACGTTTTCCAAATCGCTGGATCGGACGCGGAAGCAACAGACCTTGGCCAGCGAGATCACCAGATTTAACCAGGGTTGTGGAGTCGGTCCAAAATTTTCCGACTCCGACTCCACACATTGTAAAAATTCGATTCCGACTCCGACTCCGCCCTGAAACGTGCGACTCCACGACTCCGACTCCACAACCCTGGATTTAACCCCTTTAGATTTCTTTGCATGGGGCTTTATCAAATCGCACGTCTATCAGACGAAGATTACGAGTCCTGAAAACTTACGTACACGTATACGAACTGCTGCAGATAACATAACCCCGCAAATGCTCCAGAATGTGTTTAGAAATGCTGCGGAACGATTTGAGCTGTGCAGGGATACTGATGGGCGTCACGTCGAATCCTACTCTTAATTATTTAATAAATGTTACCACTTTATCATTTTAGGATTGAATTCCATATAATTTCCAAGTGCTTCACAAAAATAGATCCTGACTTTATGTACACCCGTATTATAATTAATGCAGTCAAAGGCCAAGAAGGTAGACAGTTGTAATTTCAATTAAAAATTCTAGCAATTCTATTTTCATTGCTTCCGCATGTTTATTTGTCTTGTTAATTTCGATTCTAAAATTCTTAAGGTAAAAGTTAGTTGTCTCAAATGTCATTTCTTTAACAAATGTAATTGATGTCAAACTTCCTTTTGCATTGTAATTTTAGTGTTTAAAATCTTTGACGAATTAAAGGCTTTTCAATTATTCCCCTATAAAGAAGTAAAAAGAAACCTAAACAGTATTATTTTGTTGTGTGTTGGTTTGAACCTCAAACAGGCGTAAATAAAATATATGATAAATAAATTATAAAATAAAACCAATCATATAATAATATGAACTACATATCTTAATTTAATGTCTTATCAACCAACCCGATTATCCAAGCTATACAAGAGTCCTGCCGTTTATCCTCTAAGCCAGTGGTCTCCAAAGTGGGGTGCGCGAAGAAAATTTGATGATTCTGATTTATCATTGTTTTTTCGTAGAAAGTTTTTGAATTTCAAGATGACCGAGAAAGAAAATACTCGCTAACACACAGTCATTCCTAGGAATTTGAAAGATAGTATCCGCGATATCGCTTACTTGCGATTAAAATTTAGCAAACTAAATATCACAATTCGAGATCACCGTATTATTTTGTAAAATAACAGTTGATTGACGTCAGGGAAGATACAAGTTTACGAACCGAATTTCAACAGAAAACTGCGCACAATTGGTGGATTGGATTAAAAAATGAGTACCCATATTTAGTAAGCGCAGCGAACGATGCGCTCCTTCCATTTGGATCTACATATCTGTGTGAGGTGTCTTTTTCTGCTATGATAGGTATTAAAACCAAGAATCGAAATAAACTGAACTTGGAACCGGACCTTCGAATCTTTGTATCACAAAGTGTCAAACCAAGATTTTCAGAAATTATGAAGCACAGTCAGCCACATTGTTCTCATTAAATTATATTGGTAAGTATATCTTCACCCTATCGTATTTCTGTTGTATACTATTAACTTATTAGTAAATAATGAAAGGATATATACAGGGTGTCCGAGAATTATCTGTACAATTTTTGGCTGTTATTAAAAGTCAACCATGAAGTGTAGAAATTCCAGTGTTGTCCCATTTTACAGAGAATCTCATTAAGTTTTTTCTGATACCACGTTTTGACAAGTTTTTTAGAAATGTACGCGGGTGACAGACATTGATGATTTAAAAGCAAGAATCACAGCTGCTATTGAGCGAATTGATGTGGATATGCTGCAGCGTACATGGCAACATTTGGAGTATCGATTGAATGTTTTGCGAATCACTAATGGTGCACATATCGAATGTTTGTAACAACGTTACTTTAATAAAAGAAACTTTTGAAAATACAGATTCTAAATAATCTTGTTTAAGAATTTTACGTGTGTTATCAAGAATTTTATTAAAAGATTAAATTGTACAGATAATGTTCGGACACACTGGAATTTCTAAAAAACTTGTCAAAACTTGGTATCAGAAAAAACTTAATGAGATTCTCTGTAAAATGGGACAAAACTGGAATTTCTACACTTCATGGTTGACTTTTAATAACAGCCAAAAATTGTACAGATAATTCTCGGACACCCTGTATATATATATATATATATATATATATATATATATATATATATATATATATATATATATATATATATATATATATATATACAGGGTGGGCCGTAAGTTTCCATACATAGGAAAAATAAACATTTTTTTATGGACAACCATTTTTATTTATATAATATGCTCTACATGGTTGCCATTGTTTTGAAAACACATTTCAATACGTGTTCCCCACTGTTGATGAACACGCATTAGCACAGTTGACGTTATGCTTGTAATGGCGTTGGTGATACGTTCCTTTAGATGATTTATGTCTCGTATCTTTTCCTGATACACCATGGCCTTCAAGTGCCCCCAAAGATAGAAATCAAGGGGGGTGAGATCTGGGGATCTGGGAGGCCACTCCACAGGACCACGCCGACCAATCCAAGCATCCGGAAACTGCTGATCCAAATACCGACGCACGTGAAGACCATAATTTAAATTTTCCTATGTATGGAAACTTACGGCCCACCCTGTATATATATATATATATATATAGTCATGCGGTTTGCTTCTACAAAGCTTCAATTTAATATTTAGGAGAAATCCAATGACAAGGAGGAATGTAAATGCCATGAAAAGTCTTCATTAATGCGCAACGTTTCGAGCAATACGCTCATCATCAGGCTAGATAATAACAATATGAAATTAGAATCAATAAATAAATGTGAACAAGACAAAATAATTTCTATAAAACCTATTCAATAAAAGCAAATTTTAAAAGACTAAAAGAAGAGGGTTAAATTCAGTTATAAAAATTTACATATAAAATTACAAGAAATTTAAAAGCTATTTTTAAATTACATATAGTAAATTTGAAATTAGTACACTGGAATAATTAACACGAATACAATGGAATAATTAACACTACGAACCTTTCAATGCTGGTTCCGAGGCACGAGTAATTTAAAACAAAACAAAACAGGAAACAAGCTATGGGTTGGGCGGTTGGAGTTATAAGTTAGGGGAGGGGGGATTATAAAAAATTGGGGAGGGGGGTTTATAAAAAATTTAGAGGGACAGCTGAGGAATCCACGTTTAGAGAAGGGGTCAATGTTTTAATATAAAGAGATTCCAAAATTCTAAGTGAGTTAGGACAAGAATTACAACCGAGAATTTTAAAATTATCTAAAGTGACATCAGTTTTACATTTTATACTGTGTTCCCGAATACTGGAGGCTTCTTTTTTATTTAAAATTTTACCTGTTCGGCAACTTATTCCCATATTTCGTATTATATTTATTAACAAAATGTCTTTAGGTAGCTTTTTCTCAGCGAAGGATCGAACTCCTGATTCGTTGCGTAGCGGTGTTGTATATTTATTTACCTGCCCAAGGTGTCTCCTTGGTACTTACATTGGCAGCACCGTGCGCTCCCTTAGGACTAGATTTTATTCGCATATGGGAATAAGTTGCCGAACAGGTAAAATTTTAAATAAAAAAGAAGCCTCCAGTATTCGGGAACACAGTATAAAATGTAAAACTGATGTCACTTTAGATAATTTTAAAATTCTCGGTTGTAATTCTTGTCCCAACTCACTTAGAATTTTGGAATCTCTTTATATTAAAACATTGACCCCTTCTCTAAACGTGGATTCCTCAGCTGTCCCTCTAAATTTTTTATAAACCCCCCTCCCCAATTTTTTATAATCCCCCCTCCCCTAACTTATAACTCCAACCGCCCAACCCATAGCGTGTTTCCTGTTTTGTTTTGTTTTAAATTACTCGTGCCTCGGAACCAGCATTGAAAGGTTCGTAGTGTTAATTATTCCATTGTATTCGTGTTAATTATTCCAGTGTACTAATTTCAAATTTACTATATGTAATTTAAAAATAGCTTTTAAATTTCTTGTAATTTTATATGTAAATTTTTATAACTTTGAATTTAACCCTCTTCTTTTAGTCTTTTAAAATTTGCTTTTATTGAATAGGTTTTATAGAAATTATTTTGTCTTGTTCACATTTATTTATTGATTCTAATTTCATATTGTTATTATCTAGCCTGATGATGAGCGTATTGCTCGAAACGTTGCGCATTAAAGAAGACTTTTCATGGCATTTACATTCCTCCTTGTCATTGGATTTCTCCTAAATATTATATATATATATATATATATATATATACACACAGGGTGTACATAAAGTCAGGATCTATTTTTGTGAAGACTTGGAAATTATTTTGGAATTCAATCCTAAAATGATAAAGTGGTAACATTTATTAAATAATTAAGAGTAGGATTCGACGTGACGCCCATCAGTATCCCTGCACAGCTCAAATCGTTCCGCAACATTTCTAAACACATTCTGGAGCATTTGCGGGGTTATGTTATCTGCAGCAGTTCGTATACGTGTACGTAAGTTTTCAAGACTCGTAATCTTCGTCTGATAGACGTGCGACTCGATAAAGCCCCATGCAAAGAAATCTAAAGGGGTTAAATCTGGTCATCTCGCAACACAAGGTCTGTTGCTTCCGCGTCCGATCCAGCGATTTGGAAAACGTCCATTTAGATAATCCTGAACAATTTTGGCATAGTGACAAGGAGCACCATCATGTTGATAGACGACGGTACTAACAATCCTATCCCCAATCAGCTGAGGTTCAAGGAATTGCTGCAACATGTCCAGATAAATAAGCGCCGTAACTGTAGCTTCAGCAAAGAAAAAAGGACCATAAACCTTAGATTTTGTTAAACCCATCCAGACATTAACTTTAGGCGAGTCTCTCTCCCAATTTTGGACGAAATCATTCGGTCTTTCATCTGCCCAAATTCGACAGTTATGGCGATTTACTTTTCCACACGTATGGAAAGTGACTTCATCACTAAAGAGAATGTTGTCCATTAAATTATCACTCCAGATTTGTTCTACGAGATCAGCACACAGCAGCACTTCGTCGAGGGAAATCTTCCTCATGTAAATCATGTAAAACTTGCAAATGATAGCTTTTCTTCTGCAAATTAACTTTCAGAATTGTGCACAGATGACGTCGGGAGGCCGAGTCTGTGTGATGCAGCACCAACGGACGTACGTGGCTCCTCAGTGATAATTCCGCGTACTGCATTCACGGTAAGATCTGACATACACGGTCGTCCTGATCTTGCTTCATCATTTACAGATCCCGTTCGTTTAAATTTGTTCACCAATTTTCGTATTGTCTTGTCTATTGGCCCCGGCTTATGAAATCTCCTTCTAAACTTCACTCTGATGTCATTGTATTTCTTTCCCTCGATTCGCCAAATTACTATTGCCACACGCTCTTCTGTATTCATTCTAAGGGCTTCTGAAAAGAAAAATAGAAAAAAATAATTATTTCACAAAAATAGATCCTGACTTTATGTACACCATGTATAAAATCTTCATGTTCATTAGGGGTGCGTGTTATTTATTTTTGCTGATTAAAGGGTGCGTGATCAAAAAAGTTTGGAGACCACTGCTCTAAGCTATGGAATTCTTGGTACGAAAACGTCTGTCTGTAAGCTCCACTTAACTTCGACATTACTGTATTATTTCTAATCAACTGTATATATTTATATCCTTAGTATGTGAATTGTCATTGTATTAATAATATTTGTCATATGGACTATAGTCTGCCAATAAACCTTTTCATTTATCTAAAATACTTTGAATCAAAACGGGGATATCAACTTGAGGCTATAAATCATTTTAAACCGCCTTAAGCACAACCACTTTAAGCGTCTTCACCTCTGCCATCTGCATCTTCCTGTGTCTCTTTGTTTCCTCCGTGTAAGCGTTGTGGTCAGTCTCAATGATGATGAGGTGACCGCTCTCCTGATGGATCACGAACTTCCTTGGGGTGTACTCCAACGAATGTGACACCTGGGGTAAAAAAATTTATAACTGTATAGATCTATTAATTCTATGAAAAAAATTATTTTCAAAGTTATACCTACTAACAAAAATTGCTATTATAATTAATTTAAATCATTTAGGTGTATGGATGTGGCGACCCCACCGCCCACCGAACGGTACAACTAGCTCCGCATCTCCTGCGATACAAAAGGGGATAGAATTGGGCTGGGAACCCATCCTTCCCTCTTTCTCCCGACGAAGGGTAACGGTGACTTTGGATAGGGGCACTGCGCCTGCCCGGGTCGCTCACGTACCTGCAGGAATGTGTGGGTGTGTGGAATGTAAGGGGTATAAATGATGAGCAGAAAAGAACAGAAATGAAGAAAGTGTTTAGGAGAGAAAGGTCTGATGTTCTGGGTGTGTGTGTGTGTGTGTGTGTGTGTGTGTGTGTGTGAAACAAAGGTGAAAGGGAGTGCAGAGTATGAATGGGAGGGTGCAAAGTGCCAAGTGTGTGAGAGCGGGCGTGGGCGAGAGAACGAAAGGAAAAGAAGGTGTGAGGCTATTGATGATATATGGTATGAAGCGAGAGAGAGTTTTCGTGTCAGTTCCCGGATTGTGTATGAAATTCGAGAATGGAAATGCCGGTAAATAACTGCGTAAGTAAGCGTGATCTGGATAATACACGAGGTGGCTACAAGTAGGTTGGAATGGAAGAGGTGTATTAGAAGTCGTGTACGGAAAATTGCCAGGCGGAAAATTGCCAGTGAGAATATTGCCAGTGACAAAAATATGTAAAAATTTAGAAAGTAAGAAATAAATAATTGAGAAAAAGGACGTGTGTGTGTGTGTGTTGTGTGTGTGTGTGTGTGTGTGTGTGTGTGTTCCAGCCATAACTCCAAAATGGAAGCAGTTACAAACATGAACCTTCACACACATATTGATTAGGTCCCCAGGTTGTGCACCACCTGGGTGTTAATAAATTAAATAATTAATTTTAAAAAATTAAATGACGTCATCAAGATCATTACGTCATTATATATATATATATATATACTGTATATATATATATATATATACTGTATATATATATATATACTGTATATATATATATATATATATATATATATCTCGAAACCTATGGTAAAATTATTGAATACCCGGTTAGGTTCATTGAATGCCAGGTTTGGTCCTCTGTACGCCCTTGACGATTGGTTAGGTTAAGTCGTGATATTTTCGTTAGCTTTAACGAAAAGGCTTTAGCTCAGACCAAGAAATTGCACTTCGAAAGAGGGGAAGAGAGACATACTGCCAAAAAGTACAAAAATATCAATGACAGATTGGAGAAAGTCATCCGTCAGTATAATGAAGAAGATAAATTGACATTTCTTCGATCTATTGCTTATAATCTTCATACTTTTTGAGGCTTTCCTTTCCTTAACAAGTTTTAGCATTTTAAAATTTTAAATAATATTTTAATAAATAAATCCTTTTTTGTGAATTTTAGTTTTTTCTCGCTGGCAATATTCCGGCTGGCAATATTCCGGCTGGCAATATTCTCACTGGCAATATTCTCACTGGCAATTTTCCCCACTGGCAATTTTCCCCACTGGCAATTTTCCCCACTGGCAATTTTCCCCACTGGCAATTTTCCCCACTGGCAATTTTCCCCACTGGCAATTTTCCCCACTGGCAATTTTCCCCACTGGCAATTTTCCCCACTGGCAATTTTCCTACTTCCATTAGAAGTATGTAAGTATGGACTCTCTCTGTTTTTGATTTTGACAAATCCTGGAAGCGCCACCACGCTTTAGTGGCTGCTTAGGTGTGGAGTTCAGCCATGCGGGGGTAGGGGGCTGGTCTACTAGGATGCTTGTGTGAACAGATGTGTGTGAACGGATATATTTTATGCATGGACTTTGCTCCTAATTTTTCGTGGGACACTCGTACTACTTTCACGGCACACCCTTTAGGTATCGCTGGTAAGGTAACCAGCATGGGAAAGTGGGAATTGGCTCTGAGCCAGAGGTGATCAAACAGCATGGTGGGCCCGGAATGAATGACAATGATCATACAATAAAAGAATGGTGTATGTTGCGAATACATACTTCCAGCACAAGATCATACATAAGCATAGATCGTAGCCATATAAGAAGAAAGGTGAGTGAAGAACAAGTTCTTCACTCTCATCTTAAGCTTTAGGCTTTACTGGGCTCTTATTAAAAATAAAACATCATTATTAATAATAATAAATATATCATAAGTATTATTAATAATAATTAAGGTATGGATTAATCTTAAATTATCATTATCGATATGACAAATGCAAGGTCATTACTGAAGGTATTATATAAATACCATACAAAGAAATCAATATTATACAGGAGAGATAAGAACTGAAAAAACAATCACGAGTAATGTGTCTTTAATCCTAGATTACACACAAGAAATGAACAAACAATAGTAATGTACATTAATCCTAGAAGAAGAAGAGCGGAGAATGTACCAAGCACTTGGCAAGATATATGATTAACAAACTGATATTCAGTGACGACCGTATCTAATGTATTTGGTTGTGTATTAAATGGAGTGAAGAGAAACGTGACTGCATGGTGGAACGATCAGGTAAAAATGCAGCGAGGGAAAAAAAAAAAAGTGTCTGGGAAAAAGTATTACAAATTCAACCTGGCAGTGAAAGGAGATACAATGAGTTGTACAAAGAATACAAAAAAATGTTAAGTGAGACGTAAAAAGAGTAGATGAATGAGCAGTATGTGGAAAACAAAGTTATTATGGAAAGAAGTGAGGAAGGGCAAAGGTTACTCTGATGGAATGACTCGTAATAACAAAAAGAAAAAAGCCATTCGTTAGTACAAAATGAGCAAATATAAGAGAATTAAAAATATTTCAGTGAGCTGGTAGATGAAAAAGAAACAAATGTGAAAGTAGTTGGTTATGGTGGCGTACAGTACATACAAGTGTATACCAAGGAATGCAAGACATCAAATACGACGAGGGAACGAGTAGCATGCAAGTTGAAGAAAGGAAAGTCAGCAAAAATTGATGGAGTATGTAGTAAAATGATAAAATGTCAAGGTGGAATGGTGATTGAGTGGTTGTGGAAGATATAAAAAAGCGTGGGAAAGTTGATGATGTGTCCCGGGTGACTCGACGAAAATTGTATTTGTAATAGCTGACTCGAGACACTAAATGACAAGAAAAAGGTGTGTAAGGCGTTTAAGGACTTGGAAAAAGCTTATGATAAAATGAATGTGTGCGCCTTGTGGCTAGTGCTTAGAATGTGTGGTGTCAGTGGTAAGTTGTTAAATGTAGTGAGAAGTTTTTATGTGGATAATAGTGCTTCTGTAAGAATTAAGGATGAATTGAATTATTGGTTCGGTATCAGTGTGAGAGTATATCAGGGTTGCGTGATGTCAACGTAGTTTTGTTTAATTTTTATATGATTTTGGGTAATGCGTGAGATAAAAAAAAGAATGCGAGAGGAAGAAATCAAAATTTCAAAGAGAATGAATGGCAACTGTGACGTGTGACGTGACGTACGCCAACTTTGATGTAGGATACGAGACTCGTTGGTATGATTCAGTGTAAAACGGATTGACCGTATGAGAAAGAGTGAATAATGATAGAATTGTGAAGTGTATAACAGTGATTACGTACATGTAAGAAATAGTTAAAGATAAGAGTAAATACGTGAATAAACGTACACAGTCGATATAAATGCGGCGCAAGAGTTAACAAGAAACGGAGAAAAATGGAAACAGTTTGTAAGGTGTGTCAGTGGAGACAGTGATCTCACCTGACGTACCACTACAGGTATACCCAAAACCTGGTCATGAAACAAAATTAGATCCTTGGGGTTAGAGTGGTATCTTATTCTCGATTTGCATGCGTATCTGCGTTCGTCTTTCCGTCTCCTACCAGACCTGAGTTGGAAGTTTGGAACGTCGTGTTCACCCAATGAATAAAAAAAATGGCTCTCTAATAATAATAATAATAATAATAATAATAATAATAATAATAATAATAATAATAATAATAATAATAATAATAATAAACTTTGATGCTACCTGATTAAAGACAGCTCCCAGCTTCTCAAGGGCCAGAATCCTCAGTGTATTTGTGGAAATGGCGACGATGCCCTCTGGGCACTGCTCTGACGAGAAGCCGGAGGCGTAGCCGAGACTCTCGTAGGACAAAGGTGTGAGGTGGAATCGGTTCTGGTAGAAGTACGAAAGCCAAGAACGAGAAGACATTGCCAACACCTGTTAAATTACGTTATGTTAAGGAGAGCTTTGTTTAATTAATCATTAATACTCGGAAAATTAAATTAAATTACTTACCGATAATATTCACATTTCAGAATATACACCTATATATGTACTATAATAATTGGGCTACGTCGTAGCCAAGGTCGTAACACCGCTTCCCGTTGATCAGAGAAGTTAAGCGACATTGGCTGCAATATTAGTTAGATGGGAGACCGTCCTCCGCGTTCTGACTATGTAGCGACCCGTGGTTCGGATTCCACATAAAGCTGTTGGTCCCCTCCGTCATACAACCTTAGTTAGATGTTGCGAAGGAGGTTAAACAACCACATTGTTACTTACGCCTATAATTGTGTGGTTCAACATTTGAACAGTAATAATAACGTTTGGAGTTAACATCCGTAACCACAAAGGTCATGTGACGGGAGGGGACCTACAGTTTTACGTGGGGCCAAACCAGCAGTTGAAAGCAAGAGAGGTCACCCAGTCAACAGATACAACGTCAAATTGGTAGACTCTCGCACAAATCTTTAATCTCCAAACTGCCCTCCTTCGGTTTCTATCCTTCTATCTGTGCCTTCATCTCAGATTTCCTTTCTGGCCGATCTGTAGCTGCAGTTGTAGATGGCCACTGTTTTTCTCCTGAAGCTATTAACAGTGGGGTTCCTCAGGGTTCTGTCCGGTCACCCACTCTTTTTCTTTTATTTATTAATGATCTATTAAGTCGTAGTTCATGTCCTATTCACTCCTATGCCGATGATTCCACTCCACCTCTCCACCCGCTTCACAAAGCGTCCCTCTCAACAGTCACTCCATGATTCGCGAAGGACGGTTATGGTACACCTGACCTTTCATCTTTCTGCTATATCTGATTGGGGCAGAGAAAACCTTGTTGCTTTCAATAACTCAAAAACTAGGTTCCTCCATCTGTTTACTCGTCACAATCTTCCACACAACTATCCCCTTATCTTCAACAACACACAACTGAATCTTTCCTCTTCTCTTGACATTCTTGGCGTTTCCTTTTCTCGTGATCTTTCCTGGAAAGATGACATATACTCTCTTTCCAAAACAGCTTCTAAGATGTTAGATGTGCTGTACAGGCTCCGCGGTTTCATCATCCCCTCTCAGTTGCTGTCTCTGTACAGGGGTCTTGTCCGCCCCTGTATGGAGTACGGTTCGTATGTGTGGGGTGACTAAATCCACACAGCAATACTTGACCGGGTGGAATCAAAGGCTTTTCATCTCATCAATTCCCCGCCTCTTACTGTCTTCAATCCCTCTCTCTTCGCCGCAATGTTGTCTCACTCTCTCTTTACTATCGCTATTATAACGGACACTGCTCTTCTGAACTCTCTAACTGCATGCCTTCTCCTTTAGGGAGAGCACGCAGTACCACACTTTCGACACGTTCTCATTCCTTTTCTGTCCAACTCTCTAACACAAGGGTTAATCGGTATTTTCAATCTTTCATCTACTCAGTCGGTCAACTTTGGGATAATCATCTTCAATCCATCTTTTCCCCTGTCCATGGCCTCCAATCTTTCAAACGCAAAGTGTCCAGGCATCTCGAAATCTCTGGACCTTGATTTTGGCTCTCTTCTTCTATGGGAGGAGTGTCTTTGCGGGTATTCGCCGTTGTTCCCTGCTTCCTGCATAAAAAAAAAAAAAAAACGAAAAAAAAAAAAAAATCTTGCTGAGCTGTCGGGAAGCCATTTCAACAGTAAATAGCTTTACATCAATTTCGATCGACAAGCAAAATGTCTACGATCTGTACTGCAGATTTATTTAAATTAACTAAAATCTCGTGTGTGTGACTATTCTTACCGCTTCACTGCCTTGCATCGTGATTCTGAAGAGTTTAACAGGTTTCGAACCTAAATATCTCGTCCTGGTATCAGACATGTCACCGGTCACGGGGTCAAGGACTGTCCTTAAGAGAACGCCATTCTGAAAACGAAGACATGTTAAATAATCACTAATATGTTACTAAACTTTATGAGTAATCATTTCAATGAGTTTAGGCAACTCCTCAGTCAGAGTTTTTCTTCGAACTTCTTTCCACCTGCGAAAATAAGTTAAGATTTATTAGATATCAGTATTTCAGAATAAAACAGGATACTAAGTACGCTATAAAGACTAATGATATCAGTCTATTTTTACATACAGACATACATCAAAAATATTTCCCAAATGCGTTGGGATGAGAAGACACACATGCTCGGATATAAAAATTATGTACGGTAAGGAAAAGGTAGAAACTAAAGCATATACATTCATTCACACTGGCATCCTGGTGGATCAACAATCCCCCACATGGCTAAACTCCACACCCGCGGTGCTTCATACGTCATGTATGGTGGTGCTTCCAAAATTTATCAAAAATAAAAGAGTCCCGAATTTACATAAGTACTTCTAACAAACCTCTTCCATTCCAACTTACAGCCACTTCCCGTGCATCGACCAAATCAAGTCCAAGCTTCCTTACGTAATCATTCGCATAGAAGACTAATTGCGAAGGTTAAAGTGCACGGTATACGCAGTCAGGTAGCTAACTGGTTAGAGGAATGGCTTCGTGCTAGGAGACAGGGTCGTTGTTAATGGTAGTGAATCGGGGTGGTTGGATGTAGGTAGCGGTGTCCCAAAGGGTTCAGTGTTAGGCCCATTGCTATTCGTAATTTACGTTAACGACATAGATGAATGTTTGACTAGTAACGTATCAAAATTCGCGGACGATACTAAAATAGGCGGTAAGGTTGTTAACGAGGACGATAAAAAATAGGCTCCAAGACGATGTAAATAGGATTATGGAGTGGACGGATAAGTGGTAGATGCAATTTAACGTAGACAAATTTAAAGTTTTGCATATAGGTTCTCGTAACAATAATTACACGTACACGATGGATGATAGAGAGTTAGCGAGCGTTGACGAAGAAGTAGATTTAGGCGTACACGTATCTAAGGATTTAAAAGTTAGGAACTAGTGCCTGGAGTCTTGCGCAAAAGCTAATAGGATGTTAGGCTTCATAGCGCGTTAATTTCGAATTTAAATCGAAGAATATTATATTGCCCCTTTACAAGTCCCTAGTCAGGCCTCATTTAGAATATGCCGTTCAGTTTTGGTGCCCGTATTTGCGTAAGGATATTGATAGGTTAGAAAGGGTTCAGCGTCGTGCCACGAAACTAATTCCGTCATTGCGCAACAAGCCTTATGAAGATAGGATTAGAGTTAGACTTGCATTCACTCGAAACTAGTAGATTAAGGGGGGAGTTTATTGGTTTTCAAAATCGTTAATAACATCGATAACGTAAATTTTGACAAACTGTTCACTTTCGATAATAGTAATACTCGTAATAACGGATTTAAGTTGCGTGGCAGACGTTTCATTACTAATATCGCTAAAAACTTCTTTACGTTTAAAGTAATTGATAAATGGAATAATCTTCCCGCGCCCGTCGTGAACTCTACCAGCGTTAATATGTTTAAGAACCGTTTAGATAGGCATTTTAAAAATATTAACGTTGTTTAATATAATAACAAAACAATCCCCCTTTTCCCTCTCCCTCGTTAGAATTATTAACGTTGTTTAATATAATAAAACCATTAGCAAAAGGAGCTCTGGGGGAGGTGATCGAGGATGAGTCTGTTGACGATAATGCCAGCTTGTGACATGCCAGCGTGTGATGCCAGCAAAAAAAAAAAAAAAAAAAAAAAAAATTAGACTAACACGAACTTAGATGTAGCTCGTAACAAACTAACCAACTTTGTTATTCTTTTTACTTTTTTTTCTCTCTCTCTCTCTCTCTCTCTCCTTATTTGCATGTCTAACTCTCTTCATTGCATGTCTGTAGTTTGCATGATATGATAGTGTTTGAGTTAAGAATGTGTTGCATGGTTTGTAATGCGTTCTTATTTTACTTCTTTTCATCTTCCACCCCTTTCCGGCGGAATGGGCTCCGTCCTCTACCTCCCTATGGAGTAGAGGACCGGTCTGCAACCGCTGGAAGTATTTTCTCCGACTATTTTTCCGACTTGTCGGCAGTGGCCGGCGGATGGTGATGGTGTCTTTCTCTCTCTCTTTCTGAATGAATTTTAATCCATGAGTGATAGGTTTTGCTACTTACTTAACCCCTTATTCTCTTCTTTTAACCCCTTACTTTCTTCTTTCTCTCGGGCTAACCTTAGAGTGGATCTTAGGGTCTTTGTTAGCCTTAGCTTCTGTAGATCTGTAGATGTCCATCTACCTCCTTCTCGGTCTCCCTCTCCTACCTTCGCAAACTCTCTTGTACACTATTTTCACAACTCTGTCATCTTCCATTCTTTTAACATGTCCAAACCACCTTAAAAGACTTCTGAATACCACAGCTATCCAGAACCACACGAACTCTCACTCTACCAATCCAACGCACGCCACAGATACTTCTCAAATTATCCATCTCAACTGTTCTTACCAGTGATTTCTCCCTTTCATGCCATGTTAATGTTTCACACGGATACAAAAATCTCGGTACTATTACACTTTCATATAAACAATATTAAACATCCTGCATCATCTCTACTCAGTCTCCGCTTCCTCACAACCGCTTTCAGCGCATCCACCACCTTTTCCCTTCATTTACTCTACTATTAATTTCATCTGCATTCTTACTTCTTTTTTTCAAAACACATCCCAAATACTTAAGAGACTACCACTTCTAGTGCGCTTCACCTTTCATCATAACATGACAGTCCGAATTTCCCTCTCTCCACGATCAATAACTTGCTTTTACGCACATTTACTTTCAGCAGTCTTCTCTCACACACCGACACAAAACTCTACTCTTAACAGCCTCTTGCATATCACACTCATTCTCAGCAAACAGCACAGCATCATCCTCATACAATAGATTCTACAGGCCCCACTTATTCCCGTCATGCACCAGATTCACTCCTCTTTCAAACATTCGCACTTTCATCACTCCGTCCATAAAGAGTGAACAGCCACGGAGACATCACGCATCTTTGACGCGCACCAACATTTATATCAAACCATTTACTCTCACGCATGCACTATTTTCATCATAAAAACTTACCTCATTCATAAATCAATCTACCACCAACCCCAATATATACGCAACACCCGCTACAAAGCTTCTCTACTTACTCTATCATATGCTTTCTCACGATTCATAAAAGTCATGTAACTATACCTTGCACTCTTTTTTACCTTAGTATCAACATGAGCAAAAGAGCTTAATTTTCCAACTGTCACAACCATGCCCCAAGCCTAAAGGTTAAGGGGCAAATTAAAAAGAAAAAGTAAATAAATACCAATAGTTCAATTAGCAATTGCACGTTAAAATTATTGTAATAATAATAATTGTAATAGTGTACTATTTATTTTTACCAATAAGGATTTATTCCTTCATTGTAGGTATCCTTCAAATGAACCAATGTGAGCTTAGTATTAATTTTTAGGACAAACTGAATACATTATTATTATTATTAAAAATATACCTCTGAATTACTAGTTAACACACATTAGAAATAGTAGGTTTGAATGTAGCTTCAATATTAGAATTAAAGGATATACATTATACAGTCAAGATCTATGAAAATTATGAGGATTCATTTTATAATTTACACTTACACATCAATTAATAGTTTTCCATTGAGGAATTTTAGGCTTTTACATCTAAAGTGTTTGCCATTGGCAGTATGTAATTAGAGAAGGAATGTACCCAAGACTGCATTTTTATATTACCAATTCTCTCTTTTAAGGAGGGTAAATTACTGAGAAGGTAGACAGTACTTATTCAAACGGGCCTGACTAAGTCAAGAGGTGCCTTCTGAATCAAGATTTAATTTTTGTCATATAGAGTCCTCAAAGTATTACTAACTCTTTAGAGAATATTTTGTAAGAGACAAGTTTGAAGATTGCAAATAGTGTATATTCTTAGCTTAGGTTATGTAGGCTACTTTGGTAGCTCTGTAAATGGTTTTATGTTGATTGGCTGACTTGGGTTTGACATTTTGCACAATTTTATTATTATAGACTCGGATAATCTAGATAAGTCCGAATGGCTTCATGTTTTCCAATTGAAATGTAATGTAATGTAACATCAAAGGTGATTACTGAAGAGCTAGCCGCATTCAGAATCTCTCTCTATTTTACTGCAAAAGTTCAGTAAACTTATTTTCAATTTCTAGTTCTGATTAGAAAGTTTTGTTAATTAAAGGCGTTGAAAAAAATTGACAAATTCCGCAGTCAAAAAAGAGAGATCTAAAAATATGTCACTTCTAGGATCTAAATGAGAATTTTTGCACTTCATCTTTCGCTACTTATCATCAATCACTCCAATTATTGAATTATCCTGAAAAATATTGTAATTACCTTCTCAACTCAATGACCCCTTCTCAGTACAAGAAAACTGGTCTATGATAAGATTTAAATGGTGAAACACTCACCTGGAGACCTATATTAAGGTAAAGCGCCCCCTGGGATCGGGCTTCCAATTCCGAGCCTTCCTGCGTCCCCATTTCGATGATCGCTAAAGTTTCTGAAAGCGCTGGAAGAGCTTGCATTCCAAGCACAGTCAAGCAATCCTGGAATTACAGTACAAAAATATTTGAACCACAAGCACACAAACAAAATCTGGTTTCCCAATGGACTGGAGAGAGAAGCTATACTGTAAAATAATAAGGAGTGTAAATAGCTCGGATGCGAATGACGGAAGGTAGTGAAGAAAAGGTGGGACTAAAGCACACACATTCGTTCACACAAGCATCCTGGTGGACCACAGGGGCGCCATATGGCTAAATCCCATACTTAAGCGGCCCTTCACATATGCCGTGAGTAGTGGCGCTCTTAGGATTACTCAAGAAGAGAGAGACCTTCGATTCATCACTTATACCCCTTACATTCCACACACCCGTACGCATCTGCGATACAGGCAGGGAAGAAATGGGCTGGGAACACATCCTTCCTTTCTTCTCCTCGGACGTGGGCGCCGCGCCTGCCCGGGTCGCCCACGTAACGCAACATTTAAACCACTGTGCAAATACAAAATAGTCCATGAAGAATTCAGGAAATGCATGTTATATTCCTAAAATAATTATATTATGCGGTAAATAAAGCGAGTCTATGATTATTCATTTACTTAGCTCTAGCCATGATCAAAAGCAGGGTTGGTGATTTTTTTTATTAAAATTTTTTTTTTTTTAAAATCAGATGTATTTGATTTTTTCCTTCATGTTCAAGATACACTGAAACAACAAGTCTAAAAAGAGCCTTTTCATTCCTATAAGTTCCTGTAGCACTAATAACGAAGTAATTGAGGCAAACCATTGTATTAGCTATTTAAACAGCTAGGTCGTCTTTGGGGTTGGATAAGAAATGTAAAGTTCTGTAAAATTGCAAGTTAGGCTATGAGGACTTACTGTATATCATTCCTTTTGTGTGTTTCTTCACTTAATTGATTTTTTTTTCTCTTTATTCCCATTTGAGAACATATTTTTTGGCATATTTATTTACACCCCAAAAAGTGACAAAGTGATACCTGACATAGATGCATTCTTTGAAGAGAAATTGCAAGGAGTGTATAACAGACTTTGATTTTACCCCAGATGTAGCGAGTGCGATAGGACAAGTGAAACCACATTCAGCCGCAGGTCCGGACAATTGGAACGCATTATTGATTAAAAACTGTAAAAATGAAATATACTGGATACCTTTATACTGGATATGGAGAAGATCCCTAGACACCGGGGAAATACTGAGCATCTTGAAAAGAGCAAACATTGTCCCTATATATAAAGGAGGGGACAGATCTCAAGTAAAGAACGTCCCACCTCACCAAAGTATTTGAAAGAATAGTTACAGGGAAAATTTATGATTTCTTGGAGACACTGGAAAGATTTAACGAAAATCAGCACGGATTCCCATCAGGTAGATCATGCCTATCACAACTAATAGAACACTACAACAATATCCTAGATGCACTGGAAGGCAATGACAACTATGATGTGATGTCATATACACAGATTTTGCTAAAGCTTTCGACGAATGTGATCATGGTATAATAGCACACAAAATGAAATATATGGGAATAACAGGTAAAGTGAGAAAATGGATCTACAACTTCCTCAGAGAACGTCTACAAGTCGTCAAAATTCAAGGTATATCATCATCAGAATCGGAAGTACGTAGTTCAGTACCACAAGGGACAGTACTAGCCCCACTCCTGTTCATTATCATGCTAACAGACACAGACAGCGCAGTAAACAGCAACAGTATAGTAACATCCTTTGCAGACGATACAAAGATTAGCAGAAAAATCAGCGATGTAAATGAAGTGGAGGCCTTGCAGTGGGACACGAACGAAATATACAAATGGTCAGAAGACAACAAGATGACATTTAACACCGAGAAATTTCAGCTCTTGAAATATGGTAGAAAAGAGGAACTTAAACAGACTGCATATTATGCTCCAGATATAGAGGAAATTCAGAGAAGGACGAAAGCGATCGATCTGGGAGTAATAATGACCGATGATGCGAAATTCGAAACACAAAATCAGATAGCGATAAATAAAGCAAAAAGAGTCGCGGGACAGGTACTAAGAACGTTCAAAAGATGGGATAGGACAGTAATAATTCCCCTGCTAAAAACATTGATTATACCAAAACTTGAATACTGCTCAGTTTTGACGTCCCCATATAAAAAGGAAGAAACTAATAAACTAGAAGAAACGCAGACACATTTCACAGCCAAGATTGATGGCTACAAAGAACTCAACTACTGGGAAAGACTACGTAAACTAAATCTGTACTCCCTGGAAAGAAGGAGAGAGGTACACCATAATCTACATATGGAAAATGATCGAAAAACTGGTACCAAACCTCAAACTAAACCCAATTACCATTCAAACACTGGAAAATAGGAAAGGCAGAATGTTTAGTGTTGTGTTTAGTGTTCTCAAATTAGAGGCCCGGCAAGGGACCTCCTCAACACTCAAGGAAAATAGCTTGGTTGTCAGGGGGCCAAGACTTTTTAACCAGCTTCCAAAGGACCTCAGAAACGTTACAGGTGTTAAAGTTGAAGTCTTCAAGAGACTAGATGCCTGGCTCAGGACGGTACCAGATGAGCCGGATGTACCTGGCTATGTACGGTGGAGAGCTCAAGAAAGCAACTCGCTCCTCCATCAAGCCAGACCTAGAGGCGGGGCCACCAGCTTGACCTTTGTGTGAAGAGAGACCAACGCACGGAACAACAACAAGGTTACTCTAGTGCAGGGGTGGGCATTCGGTCACCCGCGGGAAGGTTTGGAGTCGTCCTCGAGGCCATTTCTGATTAATATTATAGACCCGACTTCACTATGTAATTATTCAAAATCATTCCTTACAAATATCAAGAAAATTGCATTAATGCCGAATGCATATTTTGCAACAACATACTTGTGTGAATCAACATTTTCAAGCATGAAACGTATCAAACCGAAAAACAGAAGTGTGCTCACCAACGAACACCTTGATGACTGTGTACGTCTCTCAGCTGTGACGACTTACACGCCAAATTATAAATTACTGGCTGATCAGATGCAACCTACATGTTCGAATTTGTCAAAAATAAATAAATATATAATTGTTAACCCTTTCATGCTCGAATTATGTTTAAGATTAAAACAATTTTATACCTTATATTATTCTCCATAAGGACTAAACTCTCGTAAAATTATATGGTTAAATTTACAACCATGGGCATGAAAGGGTTAATTTTGAATTTAAACAATAAAACTATCTTATTCTTCATATTTTTGATTTACCTCAACCGATGCCCTTTTATAAGATATTTCTAAATTATATAAGCACACCGGACAAAAAATTAGTCACCCCTCTCAGAATGTACCTAATAACGTGTGACGGCGCCTCTGGCCTTGATAACCGCACGAATCCGGCGAGGCAGAGACTCTACGAGGTTGTGCATGTACTGAACATCGATTTGCTCGTTCATCAGCCGGTCCCGAAGTTCCGCCAGAGTCCGTGAGTGTCTATTCCTGCGCTTCACTTTCTGTTTCCAGCCTGAACAACACCTTCGACGCATTCAGGATTAAAGGCTTCATTGGACCTGCGATGTACTCGTCGCCTCCCATCATTGGAGAACAAACAAAAACGGACTCATCGGACCAAATTACACGTTTCCAATCTGCCGCAGTCCAGTTTTTGTGCCTCTGAGCCCATTTATAACGTGCCAATTTGTGACTTGCTGTTAACAGCGGCCTCTTCCGTGGTACCCTGCTCCAGATGTCCATCGCATGCAGTTCTCGTCGCAATGTCCGTTCGGAAATTGGTCGCTGGAGAACCTCATTGGTTTCTTGGAGCAATTGTTCTCTGGTTTGAAAACGATTTGCAGTTACTAGACGAGAAACATGGCGGCGGCCCCTATTGTCGAGAATTGTTTTCCGGCCACAGTTACGCCGTCGATTGTCAGTTGATTGCGAACTACACCACTCTTTGTAAACTCGCTGGACAGTACGCGTTGACACACCAACAAATTGGGCTACTTCAGACATTTTGTGTCCGTGGGCTCTGCCAAACACGATGGCTCCTTTTTGCTACTGAGTAACGTCTGCCTCACGACCCATTTTGCAGACTATATCCAACACACACTTTGTTCTTCACCACCTCACGAAACAGATCTGATCCTGTGTGCTACGTCACCGCTACTTGTCACTTACCAATGCTACATCAGCGCCCTGTGTGTGACCTTGAACTTCCTACTATCGGTGCTATTAGGGGGGACTAATTTTTTGTCCGGTGTGCTTATATATAAACAAACTTGATATCATATATTATTATTAGCCCGTCGGTAAATTTCTAGATTGAAAGTTGCCCTCGACACTGAAAACTGCCCACCACTGCTCTAATGTATTCTAAAAAGATAGTATACCATGTTGTGACATGTTTATCAGACACTCCTTTGTGCTATCCTGTTGAAACTTGCACAGCTGTCAGTGCTCCACCACACTTTAGAAATATATATATTTTTTATTCAAGTTTTAACTCCATAGTTCTTTGCTTTGGGTCAGCAAATTAAACTATCATGACCAGATGACCTTAAATGTTTTCTAGAAATGAAATATTTGTTTTATATCAAGTGAAATAAAAATTGAAATTAATTATTGATGCTTTATAGAAATAATATGTTCTACAAACGTTTATTCAATTTAGGCCAGTGGCTATTATGATTTTAATTAATGTTTAAAAAAAAAAGGTTAACACGGACATCTTAATTTGTCACTATAATCAATAGAGCTGTAAGTAAATTCTATAACCTTGTTTTATTGAAAAATAAACAGCAAAGTTCATTACCATTCTTTATGCATTACTGGAGTGATTATTTAATAGTTTTTCGCGTTTTATCGTTTTTTTTTTAATTTTTATTCATATACTGATTTAAAAAAAATTATTTGATTTAAATCATGATTTAAATCAACCAACCATGATCAAAAGGTTATTAGAATTGGGGACACTTACATTGGGATCCAGACTTATGACTCTGACGGTGTTGTCCGACAGTCCGACTGCCAAGAACCTTGACCTCTGTTCGCCCGGGGTCACCCGCCCAATGCCCATGCAGATCACGTCCGATTTCATTTCTTTGCGTTCAGTGTACTCATTTAATTGGCCAGTCTTTAAAAGAAGGGACACACATACACGCACATTAAATTAAATTAAATTATTGTCAATTACCTTAAAATGATTTCGCACTCGTTAACACTGTAAAGTCAATTAAATTTAAATACAGTCTACATACCAGACTGTTAATACCGTTTTGCAGACGGGGGTTTGGTTCAAAATCAAAGCTGTGCTCGAAAAACCTAATATCTAAACAAAAATCTATTTTAATAGTAGACAGAATGAAATATATAATATACGCAGAATCTCAGATATTTTCATGTATTTTATTCTTAACTAACTCATATTCAGGATAACTTCTATGATGGGTTGATGGGTCACTCGAAGGAAAAGAAAAAAAAACAATTTCGATAAAAATGTGGGCACACTAATTTACTTTGCACATTCATCCATTAATGCAAAATCTAAAATAGATTAACCACAAATGCTGTTAAAGTCAAATGCCTACATTTGAAACATCATCATGAATTGCGACCAATATATACAATTCAATTTCTAAAATAATTTGCCGAATAATGAATAATTTAAAATAATGAAGCTCCTCCACACACACACACACACACACAAAAAGTGGTGGTGGTGGTGGGTGTCTTGTTTTCAGTGTTTAAGTAATGTACAATGTTTAAAAGGAGGAGGAGTACTTTCCCAATACTTGACGTTTTGTATCTATTCACCGGGATGACCATTGTCATGTCACAATCTGCGTCCTTGCTAAATGAAACAACTGTATACTATAACGCGGCTCACCGAAGCCCAACACAACTACTCGGCGTCTGCCTAGGAAAACAATAGTTGTTACACCATAAGATACACTTATTACTCACAGGATCCATTTCGAAGTAAACGATTTCTCCCCCTGTCAGGGCGATCACCACCTGACGGTGATTGACGGCGCACTTCACGATCGTCTTCTTGCCTGGCGTCTTCCACTCATTCACTCTTCTGTCAGCCCTGATGTGGCGGATACCGTCAGGGTAAATCTGTGAAAGTTAGAGAAAAGATTGGCGTTCTTAGTTTGAGTAGTTAAGTTGGTTGGTTGGTTTATAGACTTCAACTAATAAAGGTTAATGAAACGGGTGATGAAGACAAACTTCCCTTTTTTTTTCCCCTGCTAATTCGGACATTGAATGTTCTCTACGTTTATCTGAATTAATGGAATGAACCCTACGTTAAGTCTTCAAAAACACCAGTATTCAGTGTACCACAGAGAACGCGTGTGTGTGTGTGTGTGTGTGTGTGTCGCAAGAACCAGAACAAAGTAGTGAATCGTTCAACTTAACCTTCAATGTGTAATGTTTATTGAAAATAATGAAGTAAATAGTAGAGATGGAACCCGGTTTTAAAAAACCGGTTTTTAACCAGTGATCAAAATTTTTAATCATCACCGAAACCGACGATAAGAACCGGTTTTGACATTTTTGCGCAAGTCTCCGATCACTTTGGTCCATTTTCTATGAAACAAACGTTTCCAAAAGTTTAAAAACATAGTAATTACGTTTTGCATCGTTTCGTTTTTTTGTTTGTTTATAAGTGTAAATAATTGATGCTTCAGTCTTGAATGTTATGTGGATGATTGCACATTGATCAGTAAAGATTCTAAGATTTAATACTCCATCATGTCAAAGAAATCAAATGCTTGGTATCATTTCACTCGTAAGAATAAAGAAGAAGCAGAGTGTATGACATGTCACAAAGTTTTAAAGTGTTGTGGAGGTTCTACTTCAAGTTTATCATCCCACATGAAAAATATTCATGGCATAAACATCGACCAGATTAATCAGCCATTGAAGAAACAAAGAACAGCGGAAGAGTTTGTGCAAAAAAAGTCCATAGAAGAGGAAATTTCTAAACTTGCGTGTGTAGATGGACTGAGTTTCCAATCAATTGCTAAAAGTGAATTCATTCAAGAAAGCCTAAGAAAGATAAAATACGACAAGCCTCATCCAATTTCCCATAATGGTGTCAGAAAAATGGTGCTTAGTTTTTATGAGAAAAAGAAACATAAATTGGTCAACTATTTCAAGAATCAGGTGAGACAAGGAATCCGCTATTCATTAACTATGGATGAGTATACATCTTTGCAAAACCAAAGATATATTAATAATAATGTTCATGATGAAAATCAACATTGGTCTCTTGGTCTCATGAAAATAAATGGTTCTCTCGATAGCACCAAAACTATTGCAATCGTTAGGAAAAGATTGGAAGACTTTGGCTTGGACCTAGATAAGCATATCGTGGGTTGCACCACCGACGGTGCCTCAGTAATGGTCAAATTTGGAAGAGAAATAGTACCTGATCACCAGCAATGCATTGCACATGCTATACATCTCGCTGTTTCAGATATCTTGTATTCAAAAACTGCTGAAAATTCAGTTGAAGGGGAAAGTGACCTTACCCCTGAAGATGAAGCCATCGAAGAAGATGAACACTGCACATGAGTTAAGCGAAGATGAGTGTGAAATTTTATGCACTGATACAATTTTTGAGTCCGACATAGATGACGTAATTGTTCTTCCAAAACTTCGAGAAGATTACTTAAAAGTAATAAATAAGTTGAGAAAAATCTGCCGCATATTTCGAAAGTCTCCTTTGAAAAATGAGAGATTGCAAGATTTTGTCAAAGATGAATTTAATGGAAAGGAAATGCAGCTTATCCTTGACTGTAGAACGAGGTGGAACAGTCTTTTGGCCATCATAGAAAGATTTTTGAAACTCAAAAATTGCATTCCAAAGGCCCTCAGAGTGATACGCTCAACAGAGACGATTTCAGATGAAGAATGGAATGCTCTAAAGAGCCTCTGACACGCTTTGTCCACGGGAAATTGTTTTGAAGGGACTCTGTTCCGAAGATGCAAATTTGCTCAAAGCTGAATCTTCCATGAAGTTCATTTTGGATAAATTTGAAAGCAAAAACAATCCTTTAGCTTTTGAGCTACGTCAGTGTCTCATTGATCGCTACTCATCGAGAAGACAAAAAGAAGCTGTCGCCTTGCTGAGTTTTCTCCACAATCCCAAGGTCTTGAAAAATGAATCATCAGCACCGTTCCTCTTTCCTTCAAGACAAGCACTTAAGAAGTATGCGGATCATACATTTAAGAGGCTTTTTCCAGAAGCTTGCCAGATTTCAGAAACAGACGACCAAGTCCAATCAATTGCTTCGAAACTCGAAGATTCACAATGCAGTTCAGGTCGTGAAGTAAATGATGACGATCAACTTATGAACGAGTACATGTGTGAGATGAACAAACTGAAAATGAAACCCAAGAAAGATTCTTCTGAGACCTTTGACGTAAACAATGAATTCAAATATTTTGAAGCTATTTGAATAGAAGCGAAAATTTGGATCGAATGTACAAGGCGTTGCTTACAATAAAAGCCACCAGCGTAGAGTCCGAGAGAGTGTTTTCAGCTGCTGCAGCTGCTTGTTTATTCGTCACAAAGATTCGATCAAGAATGTCAGATCAGACACTTAATGCTCTTTGTTTTCTCGAGTGTTATTTAAAAAATCAAGTTCGATAATAAACTTTTTAATTCAAATGTTACACATACTTGATTGAATCAATTAAAACCTTATTTCTGTTTAATATTTTGATCATTTACCTCCCTAAAAAGCATACAGAATCCCATCGGTGAAAACCGGTAAAAACCGGCTTTAAAAATATAGCGACAGTGAAAACCGGTTTTACACTTTTCGGTTATTTTCCATCCCTAGTACATAGTTAAAATTCTAAATTCTCAAAGAAAAACATTTTGGGAAGTTGTCAGGAGTTAATCAGTATTCCCTCTACATCCAGGAAAAAAAAATGGTGGGCTTGGGTTTTTCCAACCCTGATCTTTAGAACTGACTTTTAAATCGAACATTTTCAACCTGTCTCGGTGTCATCATCATAAATGCACAGAACTAAATCCTACTTAATTTCTACAATGACCCATTAAATATTCTGCATGTATTTTACCTGCACAAGAGCATCGTCTCCCAGCTGTGAGCAGGCGAGTGTAGGAGTGGTACCTAAGAATCCAGAATCAGTCACTTCCTCTACAGTTTCTCCGATACTCAGAACCAGAGTCGCGTTTACGAACGACACGATAATGTAGGCGTCGTAAGCCTCTGCGAACAAAATTAAAGCACACGGGGTTATTACGTGGTATGAAAAACGCTCCACCCATACACTATATCATGCCAAATTTGAGGAATCTGAAAGAGGTAGACTAATCATGACCTTGCCATTCATAACCACTTCCCTCGACCCTGGTTTCCGATGCTGGTCTTATTTTTTTTCTCGGACTGATGGAGTCACCATTCACCTTGAGCAACGTCCGCAGTAAAAGAATATTAAAAAGATAAATCAACTAACCAAACAAGAACAGGAAAGCGAAGCTCTCTCGTATCATCTCTTCTCACGAGTTAACTGATTGAGAATTAAATGATACAAATGGGAGGAGGAATTATCTCCACTGAAGCGATGCTAAAATTATTGATTCCAAATTATGAAAAAGGGAAAATTACTTCACAGACTGAATGAAATTTTTGCCGAAAATATGAATATATATGTATAGTGTATACTGTACAGCCTCCTTGAATGCATTATATGTAATAATGTATTTAGTGAAAACAACGAATGAATTATCTAAGTATTAAGTGTTCTAGCAAGTGTACTTTTAATACCCCAACTAAACAAAGCTTTTAACGTTTTCAGAGTTTTAAGACACTTACTCCCATAATGATTAATAGAGTCAAAGGGTCATTGAATTACCTTCTGCCCTCTTTCTGACAGTCCAGACGGCTGTGGGATTACCGGGCAGCTCCGATACAGCCATTTCTGTAACTTCCAGTCCATGCCGCAACACCCTCAAAGTAGATCTTGGTCCTCTGCCGCACACAGTATACAGTTGGGGAGTGTCTTCGTTCGCTGAAATTTAACGACATTCATTACACGCCAATAGGCATAATCGAAAACTTATTTCTCACTTCTCACAAGGCAAGTGTAGCGGGTAACCTTCGGAATGGATATCCTTCGCAATTTAATTTTAGTCATTACACAAAGAATAAATTTCGAATAAAGAAACACCTCACACTTTACAGATCCGTATTACATCTCGTGAAAAATTGTTGTTTTCCTTAGCAACACTGAGTGAAGAGAGGAGGAAAATACGAAAACAAAACTAGACAATATTAAATTAGAACATCTTAAGAACTCGGTACGTTTTTGATAAAACAACAGATTCCATTAGTGAAGTACCATATTTAATACTCTTTTCAGTTTGTTCATCTCTGCTTATGACTGATCATGGAGAAACGCTTGCAAAAAAAAAAAAAGTAATAAAATCGGGTACTTGTGGTATTTTTAGTTGAACATTATTCAAATAAAACTAGTAAATAAAGGCAATCTGTGCTCAAAGACGAAGAACCAAATAGGAACTCGCATCACTCGCAATCACTATAACAGATGGACATATAGAGAATGAAATCATTCACACATCGAGAGCAGATACCAATTCAGATGTGTAAACTGGTTTGGGAGTAAAGCACACTGTTTAAAGAAAAAACACCACAACAACTTGTCTCACAGCTCTCAAGTTACAGGTTATGAAGTCTAAGGTTTAAAACTATACAGTATATACAATAAATATGAAAAACATCCTGCAGTATATAAATATGATGATACCAACTTAAAACCGCAGGTCCCGAAATTTTCTATAGATAATGAAAGTGACCAACCCAAATCAGCAATTTGACACGCCATGATCGGGGAAAGAGAGTCTAATTCGTCCACGAGAACTAGATTGAGAAGCTGTCTGGGGGCATAGAAAAAGGTATCGCCTTCCTCCAGGGGCATAGCTGAACTAAATTCGGGCTCTTCGTCATCGTCGCCCAGGTGAGCAATCTGTTGGGTGACGCAGTTGAGGTAAAGGACATGAAAGTGAAAATAAAAGTAACCTCCGATACATCTACGAAAGAATCTGAGTTCGAATACATCTGCTAAATCTGATCTGGTTGCTTTTATCCACGTAAATCAACTACAGAAAAATCGTTTCGTAAAACTATTATCCTTTTTAAACTCGAAACGGCTTCCATACGAATGAATGACAAACTCACTCGAATACAAACTCTCAAAGCTCATTTAAGAGGGGAATAATCGATCTGAATCTGTAGCTAAACCCTTGAGTTATAATCGAGACAATTTCTTTAACATAAATTAGTATATCTTTTCAATTACTAATATTTAAGCGTTTTATTCGAAGATTTTGGAAAGGTTTAATGAAGTAAATAATGATATTGCTTACAAGGAAAAGGAAATTGAATACCTGATACAAGTAATGATTCCCAAACTCTGACGCAATAAAAAGGAACCCAGTCTTGAGGACACACATCGCTGACGCAGGGGGAACAGTGTCGAAATACTTAAGTTTAATTTCTGTCACCACGTCTTCATCCGTCTCCAACGTTATCTTTTAAAGACAAAAGTCAAACTTTATATTCAATAATGTATCCATGAAGTACTTTCTTATTCATAGCTTTGATTTTATTACACACTCAACGATTTGAGAGAGACGAGTACGGTACAGCTATTAGAAACTCAAAACCTATGTATATTTAATGCCACTCCAAAATTTAGAAATAAAGCCATTTTAAAGACCAATGTAAAAAAAAGAAAATTATATATATATATATATATATATATATATATATATATATATATATATATATATATATATATATCCCCGCAAGGGGGTTCTAAGCTCGTGCTCTTGAGTGCTCTTTGTGCTCGTTTGTACGTGCTTGTTCCTGGAGGTTTCACGAGCATCCGGAAACTGCTTATCCAAATACCGATGCACGTGAAGACCATAATGAGGTGGAGCTCCATCTTGCTGGAAGTAAACTGGGAAGTTACCTTCCTCGTTTAGCAGGGATGGGAAAATCTCTTCTTGCAACATGTTAAGATACCTTTCGGCATTAAGATTTCCACTGACAAAAATTGGTCCAATAATTCTGTCACCCCATATCCCGGACCACACCATCACTTTACCGGCACCTTGCATCTTCGTCGGACTCAGCCAGTTAGGGTTAGCATTACTCCAATAACGTATGTTTTGCCGATTAACCTCTCCATTGACGTAAAAATTTGCTTCATCAGTAAACAAGATCTTACAAACGCATATTCTTAGGGTATCTGAAACATAAAAACAAACGTTTAAATTTTCCTATGTATGGAAACTTACGGCCCACCCTGTACATATATATATATATATATATATGAAAATTATTTCACGAAGGTAACACGTGTTCCTGAGGATGTCATTAGACGAAAGCGCTTGAGCACCATTTCATGTCAATACGTCAAAAATTAAAAAAAATATAAAAGTTTTACTACAACATGTCATATAATTTTACAATTTCCAAAGAAAACGAAATTATAAGACTATAAAAATTGTTCGATATGTTTGCCAGAAATGTTTACTGTACATTTATTTTTACACATAATGACAAATAATTTATTTTAGGCAAATAAGCAACAAATAAACTAAGTTAGTACCAAATTTCATGTCAATACGTCAAAAATTAAAAAATATATAAAAGTTTTACTACAACATGTCATATAATTTTACAATTTCCAAAGAAAACGAAATTATAAGACTAAAAATTGTTCGATATGTTTGCCAGAAACCTCTACAACCCTTCGTAATCGGGGCCTAAATTGATCTATAGCTTTATCTACTTGATCTTGGGTAATTTCTTCCCATTTTTGTACGATAACTTCTTTCAAATGTTCGACATTTCGGATCTTATGCTTGTACACTTTCTCAGCCAACATTTCCCATATACCGTAGTCTACGGGATTCAAATCTGGACTATTAGGGGGCCAATCTTTTGGGTAAAGCAATTCAGGAACATTATTTTCTAAAAATTCAATAGTTGACTTAGCGGTATGCGCCCGAGCGCCATCCTGTTGGAATAAGAAGTAACCATTATTCGCCAATCGTCTCATTTCGGGCAGCATTTGTTCCAACAAAGTTTCAGTGTAATAGCGGGTGTCTACTTTGATGTTTGGCTCTACGAAAAAAACAGATGTCTTGCCTAGTTTAGACACACCGACCCATACCATTACGCTGGCAGAAAAATGATTACGGGTAGCATAAAGTCTATCATCTGGTATTTCATTTTTACGATTAACTCTTGAATACACACTGTCATTTGGGGAATTTCGCGGTGGTTCTACCGTAAACTTCTTTTCGTCAGTAAAAAAGCCGAGGTCTACTTTTTCGGGAGTGATATTTCTTAACATGCGTTCAGAACAAACAACTTTTTTCTGTTCGTTAATTTCAGTTAATTTCTGCCCGTGTATCCGTTTATAAGGTTTTAGTTCAAGGTCGTTTTTAATAATGTTTCTGACGCTACTTTCGGATATGCTCAACTCATTAGCAATTCTGGACGGTGTCACGTGAGTCCTTGGTCTGCCTTCTTGACTACAAATTCTTAGTTCCACATCTCTGATGTTTTCTTCGGTTCGAACTGATCTTGGCCTCCCGCTTCCTTGTTTCCTTTCAGTACTTTCAGTTTCGTCGATTTTTCTTAACAGCTTGTCCAAACTTCCTTTCGACCATGGTTTATTCGGAAACTCTTGTAATAATTTTATTGCGCCATAATTTTTATCAAGTCTATAATGTTTTATTAATATTTTATCTTCTTTAGAAAAGGGCATATCATTTTTATTGATTAAACTTATTTAGGCATCTGAAAAAAATAATTTGTAATGAGAAAAACATTAAATTTTTACGCGGAAATTCTTTTTTTAGTCATTGCACGTTTGTGGCCATAAAATCTTTATTTTATGACCGATTTTGATGAAATTTGTTTTATACAACTCTGGGCTCTTTTATCTTTAGCTAGATATATAACATTTAAGGGTCTGGCAAAAAATGCGGGCGTGAGCAATTTTCGTCATGCTCCTTTTTTTTTTTGCGGACCCTGTATATATATATATATATATATATATATATATATTTTTTTTTTTTTCTTTCTCTGATTTACCGCCGATTCGTACCTAAAAGGAGCGGTACATATCTCGGCGAGGCGGTGAGTGGGTGATGTTACTGTGTTGGGGGTGGTAGACTAGGGGAGTGAGTAAGGGTCAGTCGCTGGATAGTGGGTAGGAGGGGTACGGTTGTACCGGACGGGAAGTGGCAAACAGGGAGGTAAGGCCTTCATAATTTGCGAATATTCCTCGACAGTTCCAATGGACTATTGTGGTTTTCGGGGGATCTATTAGTTGATAAAGGGGGATGGGTAAAGGTGTAGGTGCTAGGAGGTTGGAGTATGAAGGGAGATCCGGAGTTCGCGAAATTGAAGGCTTGGTCAGGAGCATGGCTGGCTATCTACCGTTCACCAGGGAAGGAATCGGTCGGCCTGTCGAACCCCGCGGAGGTGGCGGGATCGAGTCGGCCGAGCGAGACCGGAGGCGTGGATCACGGCAGGCAGAGGAACATCGTGGGCTGAGAGGGTCGGATGTGCTGTGACGGGCTTCTATGGTCGGACCAGGAGGGGGCACGGTAGCCCCAAAAATGGCGCTACCCCGCCTGTCCGGGGTCTCATGGCGGACTCGAGGTGGTGATAAGGGGTACCAAAAGGACCGGGCGGGTGGGAGGGAGGGCGTACACAGGGTAGCTGACAAGGAGGGGGCCAGGGATGTTGGGGGAGTAGGTACGATGGGGGTGGAAGGAAGTGAATCAGAGTAGTCTCGTGGAGGGGTGGAGAAAATGGCACCAGGAGGCAAGGGCAGATCCATAAGACTCGTGGGCATGGGCGCGGCCGAGCTTTCCTCGGTCACACCGTGCAGCTGCGCCAGGGCCGCATCCACCGGATCCTCGGGGGAGAGGATATTGTTCGGATTGGGTCCCGTCGTCCGGGGCGGGTCGTGGATCTCAGCCACTATTGTCAGGGTCTGTGGGGGTAGAGTGGTGGGACTTCTGCGATGGGGAGAGATGGACATAGTAGACGTGGTGGGCGGAGTGAGGATCCGAGCCGTTCTTGGTCCGAGGGGAAGAGGGAGAGAGACGTTGGAAGGCAGGAGGGTCCGGTGACACGTTCCGGCGTCTCCGCCTCGACGGCTTGCTCCGGGCGGCAGGTTCGGGCGTGTGCAGGGGGTACTGGGAAGGCGGGGTTTGAGGTGGATGGGACCTGGGTGTCCTGGTCCAAGACACCTGGGGGATTCGTAGCAGGTGAGGTGCGGGAAGAGGAGGAATGGTGGGGGGACAGGAAACCGTCGGGTCCTGCGAGGGTTTTCTTTGAGGGGAACAGGGAGCAGTAGCTTGGGGGGGTTTCGGCGGCAGGCCAGGGCGGCGTGCCGAGATGATAGAGCCGAGAGCAGCGGCATAGTACACCCCCGGCCTCACCTCCCGACTCCGCACCCTGTCGCGTGCCTCACGGGGGCTAAGGAAGTCCGTCACCTGTAGGCCTCGGACCTCCTTCTCGAACCTGAAGAAAAGGCATTCTCGGGATGAAGAGGGGTGTGCGCCTTCACAGTTGGAGCATTTGGGTGTGTTGGGGCACCTGTCATGGTGAGCGAGTCGTCCACAGTGTACACATAATTGATGCGGCTGTCGACAAGCGGAGCTAACGTGTCCGAATTTATTGCATTTGAAGCAACGGGTCGGGTCTGGGACGTATGGGCGGATAGAAAACTCGCATGAGGCGCGGTCTCCCATACCCATACAATGCGGCCGGGGGATTAGTGTGTTGAAAGTAAGGAGCAGACGTGGGGTGGGGGAGGGGGTGCCTCCCTGTCAGGATGTGAAACGATAGACCTTAGTGACTCCTTGGGGTGCGAGGTCCTCCAGGAGCTCGTTCACTGCGACCGACAATAGGCGGGTGGCGTAAATAGTGCCCTGACTCTGGTTCAGGCGAGGGTGTGGGGAAACGGACACCGAGCATCCAAGGACCTCATTGACGGAGAGTAGGGCTTTCGTCTCTGCGGCTGAGCGTGATTTTACGAGGAGGGAGCCATCCCTCTGTGGGCGTACGTCATAGCGGCTGGAGTTGCTGTGGGTTCGGATAGCCTGGAACGTCCGTTCAGAGTTGTTCGGGAGGGACCCAGATGTAGGCCGAATCACCAGGAATTTGTGGATACTTGGGAGGGAGAGGGAGGTGGTAGAGTCGAAATGGACTGGGATATTCAACGGTCGATAGGACGGCCGTGAATGCCGGCTCCCCCGTCCGCCGCGAGGCTCTCTCCGTGGGGAGGTGGGCTGACGGCGGGTGAGGGGGGCATATGGGGAGAGCAAGAAGCCGGGTTGTGGGGGCAAGTCCTCGGCGGAACTTGACTTGCCCGAAGGTGGCTGAAGTGGGCTGGGGAGAGACCCCTGCTCCAGAGAGTGTAGGTCCAAGGGCGTAGTCGAGGGACGGACTGGGGTCGGCAACGGAAAAGGAGAGTGCAAGCGTTCCGCTTCCACAGGGGGGTCAACCCCATTAGGACGCGGTCTTCCAGTGGTAAAGGACTCGAGGGCCTGGTTGCCCACCACCCGAGTGTTGAGAGAAGGAATAGTCCGGGAATGAGAAGCAGTAGTCGTAAGCCGAGGGGGAGAAGTGTCCATAGCAAAACAAAAAAAAGAACATCCCCCGAGCGCATCCAGCCACCACCGACTCCAACAAGGGAAAGGCGAAGTGTGGGCACACTTGGTCCCACCGCCGATAGATGTCACGCAGGGGAGATACACCCGCACCCAGTCCATGTGCCTAAAAGGCGGCCACTCTCATCCAACGCACGGTGAAAAGTGGCAGGGACAGGGTTTGGGTTTGGTTGGAAAGCGACAAGGGTGCAGGGCAACCACCTCCCACACCCGAGGGCCAAGGAAAGGGTCTAAATCAAGGTCCAAAGAACAACGCCAAAAAAAACAGGGAGAAGCCAGAAAGAATGGGTTAAAGGAGAAAGAAAGAAAAAGAAGCAGGAGATCAGCCGGGTCCCCAAACGGGCCCAATGGTCCACGAGGGCAGAGAAAGCCCTTACACCGAAGAAAGTGTATTCCCACATTCGCCACAGAGGGACGCGCCCTATCGCTCCGGACAAAGCAAAGGGATATATATATATATATATACATATATATATATATATACATATATATATATACATATATATATATATATATACATATATATATATATATATACATATATATATATATATACATATATATATATATATACATATATATATATATATATACATATATATATATATACATACATACATATATAATATATATACATATATATACATATATATATATATATACATATATATATACATATATATATATATATACATATATATATATATATACATATATATATATATACATATATATATATATATACATATATATATATATACATATATATACATATACATATATATACATATACATATATATACATATACATATATAATATAACATATACATATATATATATATACATATATATATATACATATATATATATATACATATATATATATATACATATATATATATACATATATATATATATATACATATATATATATATACATATATATATATATACATATATATATATATACATATATATATATCATATATATATATATACATATATATATATATACATATATATATATATACATATATATATATATATATATACATATATATATATACATATATATATATATACATATTATACATATATATATATACATATATATACATATACATATATATACATATACATATATATACATATATATACAATATACATATATATATATACATATATATACATATATATATATATACATATATATATACATATATATATACATATATATATATACATACACATATATATATATATATACATTATATATATATATATATATATCAGGGCTGTGCGGGTCTATCACTTTCTGGTCGGGTCCGGGTCCGGGTCCGGGTCCGGGTCATTTTTCTAATTTATCAAGTCATCCCATAAGTAATGTCGTTTTTTAGATCGGAATTTGAACGACAAAAAAAAAATCAACAAACTTTTTAATCTAGTATATATTTTCCATCGGAATCAATGACACTGCCAACGTCCTACAAGCTTTTCAATGCCATGTTTATAAAATTCAGGCGGTTTTGAGGCTAAAAACGTACAAAAACTGGTGTGCAAGTCATCTAAAGACGTATACTGTTTCTCGTCAAGTTAGTTTTGCAGACTCCTGAAGAGATGATAATCTGAAGGCGCAAGGTCTGGAGAATATGGAGGATGTGGAAGTTTGTCCCACCCAAGCTCCTCAATTTTTGCAGAAGTGATCCGAGCGGTATGAGGACGTGCGTTGTCGAGGTGGAACACGATTCCTTTCCGATTAACCAAAGAAGGTCTCTTTTCTTTTAGTGGTGTTCAATCGATCCAGTTGTTGACAGTAGACTTGAGCGGTGATTGTTTGGTTGTGTGGTAAGGTTTCAAAGTGTATTACACCACCTTTATCCCACCAAACAAACCCTAAGCAACACCTTCCGATGGTGAAGATTTGGTTTTGGCTGTGGTGTCGCTGGTTCTCCGGCACAAACCCACTGTCGACGACGCTTAACATTCTGGTACAGTATCCACTTTTCATCACCAGTCACTAAACGGTGCAAAAACGGATCTTGGAGTTCACGGGAATGAAGAACTGTGCTAATGTTTACCCGCACCCTCAGATTGTCGACCGACAATTCATGTGGCACCCATTTTCCTAACTTAGGCACTTTCCCGAGTTGTTGCAAATGTCGATGGATGGTGGACGGGGATGAATTGAGTTTCTGGGCCAATTCTTCGACAGTTGTTGAACAGTCTTCTTCAAGTGCAGCTAACAGCAGGTCATCATCAAACTCAGCAGGGCGTCCAGAGCGTGCTGCATCTGTCAAACAGCAATCACCATTCCTAAACTTTTGAAACCATCTTTGACATTTCCTCACATGCAGAATATCATTGCCATAAACATCCCGAATGTTTCGCGTTGCTTCAGTAGCACTATTCCCTTTTTTGAACTCTTAAAGCATTATATGCCTGATATGCTCTTCTGATACCGCCATGTTTATGAGGGGTTCACATAAAGCAAAAGACACGTCTTCACTGGTCAAGGTCTGTAAAGTATGTAGCGAAACACGATAGATCTCCTCTTAGATATAATCTTCGGAAAATTTATGCTTAAACCGAGTAGGACTACAGGGTGGGCCGTAAGTTTCCATACATAGGAAAATTTAAATTATGGTCTTCACGTGCGTCGGTATTTGGATCAGCAGTTTCCGGATGCTTGGATTGGTCGGCGTGGTCCTGTGGAGTGGCCTCCCAGATCCCCAGATCTCACCCCCCTTGATTTCTATCTTTGGGGGCACTTGAAGGCCATGGTGTATCAGGAAAAGATACGAGACATAAATCATCTAAAGGAACGTATCACCAACGCCATTACAAGCATAACGTCAACTGTGCTAATGCGTGTTCATCAACAGTGGGGAACACGTATTGAAATGTGTTTTCAAAACAATGGCAACCATGTAGAGCATATTATATAAATAAAAATGGTTGTCCATAAAAAGATGTTTATTTTTCCTATGTATGGAAACTTATGGCCCACCCTGTAGTTTAAACTTAATCTATTGTAAAAAAACGACATTACTTATGGGATGACCTGATACTTTCGGGTCCTGGTCCTGGTCCGGGTCCGAGTCGGACCCGAAAGTTCACTTTCAGTTCCTGTCGGGTCTTTCAGTATATGACCCGGGTCTGGGTCGGGTCCATTATTAAAAATGTAATAATTATAATCTGGTATAGCCTTTCGGATAGGACGATAGGTAATAAGACTGCTATTAATTAATCCGATTTTGGAAATGTTTGAAAGTAGGTGTATTAATTGTATTAATATTTAATAGTAACTAGATATAGTTATACATACATTGCTAAGGGGCACAGTACGATGTATGATTGCTCTCTTCAGCCCCCTTATTCTAAATTTTAATTAATTTTGTGAAAACAAATTCTATATTTCTTTTGAGTGACTCAAATGGAAATTATCATCATCTTGCATTAAAATTAAATACTTTGTTTATCTTAAAAAACAAACATAAAACCGACAATATGAAACAATTAGTCATTTGGTAGTAATATTGTCTTTATATCTTGAGGGCAACATATTCTGTGAACTACTTCAAAACAGATATTGATATAGCGGCATAGCCTATACTTTTTTCTCCTAGAATGTAGTTTGAAAGTTGTGGCAAGACAGGAGATATTTCTGAATTTTTAACCGATTTTATATATATATATATATATATATATATATATACAGGGTGGGCGGAAAGTAGCTCCCTATTTTGGATTGGTAAAAAAATATGTATATCCATTTATTTCAGAAGAAATAATATGAAAAGGTAGGCATACATGGTAGGTTTTCTATAAAATTCAATGTGGGCTCCAACTCTTTCCACCAGCTTCTGGAGCCGCCCAGGAATGGCGTCCACTGACTTTAGCAGGAACTCCGGCGGGATGGAGGACATGACTTCCCGAATTCGGTCCTCCAGTTCTTCCAATGTCCTCGGTTTGGTGCGGTAGACTTCTTCCTTTACCCACCCCCAAAGAAAGAAGTCGCACGGTGTCAAGTCGGGGCTCCTGGCTGGCCATTGATGTGGACCACGACGACCCATCCAACGCCCAGGGAAGTGGGCATCCAGCCACTCACGGACAACAAGAGCGAAGTGCGGAGGGGCGCCATCTTGCATAAATATCAGATCGTCGATGTTCTCCCATGTGCTGACAACCGGCCAGACCTCGTTTCGCAACATAGCAAGGTACCGCTCAGCATGCATGGTGTTGCGCAGAAGGAACGGGCCCACAACCTGATCTGAGGTCATACCACACCACACCGTTACACTGAACCGATTCTGCCGTTTTTCAGCGGTAACCGTGCGACTTCTTTCTTTAGGGGTGGGTAAAGGAAGAAGTCTACCGCACCAAACCGAGGACATTGGAAGAACTGGAGGACCGAATTCGGGAAGTCATGTCCTCCATCCCGCCGGAGTTCCTGCTAAAGTCAGTGGACGCCATTCCTGGGCGGCTCCAGAAGCTGGTGGAAAGAGTTGGAGCCCACATTGAATTTTAGAGAAAACCTACCATGTATGCCTACCTTTTCATATTATTTCTTCTGAAATAAATGGATAATATACGTATTTTTTTACCAATCCAAAATAGGGAGCTACTTTCCGCCCACCCTGTACAGTATATATATATATATAATATATATATATATATATATATATATATATATATATATATATATATATATACATTTATACAGATTTAGCGTTCTACCTTTCTTATCTAAATCTGTTCTGAAGGAATTCAAAACAACAGGATCGAGTTGAAAAAGACCTTTGCTTATGTTGAAGTTATTTGAAAGTTGGATAATGGCAGACTCAAGAATATTTCTATTAACAATGTTGCTAGAGTGAAATAAAACTGAAGCATTATTCCAATCAATACAGTGGGATAACTCTGACAAGTGGACAAAAAGAGCACTGGACAACTGTCCTGTTCTAACGGAATATTGATGCTGTTTTATACGTGTGCAAATCCTTTCCCGTCTGACCTATGTAAAAGGAATCACATTGTTTACAACCAATTTTATAGATAATGCCTGAATTATTGGTAGGGCTATTTTTTACTATGATATTTTTCACAATATTGTTATATGAAAATACTACATTAATATCCAAAAGGTTAAGTACATTAGCAATGCCTAAAAAGCCCGGGAAAAATGGAAGTACTAAAATATTTTTTGACAAAGTACGTGTTATTATTGACACGATAGAAAGTTCGTTTTGCGTTGTTGAGACCAGATTCCATAAACGCAGATGGATAACAAAGATCACTTCCAATACCGTTGATTTTTCTAATTCGGCATCGATGTATTCCGGACTGGCGATCCTAAGGGCGCGGAGAAACATTGAAGAAAAAATGGCCTTCTTAGTGGGGGGGTCATGTCCCGAGTAAAAGTGTACGTAGGACAAATTGTGTGTTTTTTACTCGGGACATGACACCCCCACTAAGGAGGCCATTTTTTCTTCAATGTTTCTCCGCGCCCTTAGGATCGCCAGTCCGGAATACATCGATGCCGAATTAGAAAAATCAACGGTATTGGAAGTGATCTTTGTTATCCATCTGCGTTTATGGAATCTGGTCTCAACAACGCAAAACGAACTTTCTATCGTGTCAATAATAACACGTACTTTGTCAAAAAATATTTTAGTACTTCCATTTTTCCCGGGCTTTTTAGGCATTGCTAATGTACTTAACCTTTTGGATATTAATGTAGTATTTTCATATAACAATATTGTGAAAAATATCATAGTAAAAAATAGCCCTACCAATAATTCAGGCATTATCTATAAAATTGGTTGTAAACAATGTGATTCCTTTTACATAGGTCAGACGGGAAAGGATTTGCACACACGTATAAAACAGCATCAATATTCCGTTAGAACAGGACAGTTGTCCAGTGCCCTTTTTGTCCATTTGTCAGAGTTATCCCACTGTATTGATTGGAATAATGCTTCAGTTTTATTCCACTCTAGCAACATTGTTAATAGAAATATTCTTGAGTCTGCCATTATCCAACTTTCAAATAACTTCAACATAAGCAAAGGTCTTTTTCAACTCGATCCTGTTGTTTTGAATTCCTTCAGAACAGATTTAGATAAGAAAGGTAGAACGCTAAATCTTTGGTAAACTTGTATGCCACCCTAATAACTTTTATTTTTCAATTTTTATATACAAAAAAGGGCAGAGTGCTAAAACTTGGGCAGATTTCCAGTATAAATTTTTTTTTTTATTGGTTGGAAACAATTCATTTACTCTTGTGCTAAAAATCGATAATTTTTCAATTTTTATATACAAAAAGAGCAGTGTGCTAAAACCCGGGCAGATTTCCAGTATAAATTTGTAAAAAAAAAAAATTTTTAATTTATTTTTTTTATTTATAACTGGTTGGAAACAATTCATTTAATCTTGTGCTAGAAATCGAGTTTTTCCTTATAAATTTGTGTGCCCCTCCCACAATCCTTTAAATTTGTTTCTCCGTTTATTGTGTATATATATATATATATATTTTTTTTTCTGTAACCTATATATAGGCTGTAACTCTTTATGTACTTCAGTGTTCCTGAAGATGTCATTAGACGAAAGCGCTTGAGCACCATTCTGTGTTTCCTTTCCTTCGTGGTTTTATTCATCATATATATATATTATATATATATATATATATGAATAGAAACGATATAAGTGTTAAGGAACGTCTCTGCACACGAGGAGGAGAGATAACGCATAAATGAAAAATGAGGCGAACCGCCCGGGAATCGAACCCAGGGCCTTCCAATTGCCGGTTGGACGCTCTACCATTATGCTACGTGCAGTTATATGCGTATATTCACGATTTGCGAGGGTGCCCTCTCAGGGCATTGGTTTCTGCCCTATGTGGGAGAATTTCGATTTGTGATTGAGTGAGGTCCGTAGCATAATGGTAGAGCGTCCAACCGGCAATTGGAAGGCCCTGGGTTCGATTCCCGGGCGGTTCGCCTCATTTTTCATTTATGCGTTCTCTCTCCTCCTCGTGTGCAGAGACGTTCCTTAACACTTATATCGTTTCTATTCATTTATATACTGCGCGGTCATTGCAGTTATATGCATATATATATATATATATATAATCATGCGGGTTGCTTCTACAGAGCTTCAATTTAATATTTAGGAGAAATCCAATGACAAGGAGAAATGTAAATGCCATGAAAAGTCTTCTTTAATGCGCAACGTTTCGAGCAATACGCTCATCTTCAGGCTGTATAATAACAATGTGAAATTAAAATCAATAATTGAATGAAAAACAAGACAAAGAAAACTTCTATAACCTATTCATAAAGGCAAATTTTAAAAGACTGAGAAAAGAGGGTTAAATTCTAAGTTATACAGATTTACATATAAAATTAAGAAGCTATTTTTAAATACATATAGTAAATGTGAAATTAATACACTGGAAAAATTAACAATAGTACACTGGAATAATGAAACTAACTAACCTTTCACTGCAATTTCCGAGACTAAACTGTTTTGAGCAGAGGCAAAACGAGAAAACAAAAGATGGCGAGGGCGATTGGGGAAGGGGGGATTATAAGGAATTGGGGAAGGAGGAGGGATTATAAGAAATTTAGAGGGACAGCTGATGAGTCAACATTTAGCGAAGGGGTCAATGTTTTAATGTAAAGCGATTCCAAAATTCTAAGTGAGTTGGGACAAGTGTTACAACCAAGAATTTTAAAATTGTCTAAAGTGACATCAGTTTTACATTTTATACTGTGTTCCCGAATACTAGAAACTTCTTTAGTTTTTAAAATTTTACCTGTTCGGCCACTTATTCCCATATGCGAATAAAATCTAGCCCTGAGAGAGCGAACAGTGCTGCTAATGTAATTCCCAAGGAGACACCTAGGGCAGGTAAATAAATATACAACACCGCTACGCAACGAGTCAGGGGTTCGATCCTTCGCTGAGAAAAAGCTACCTAAAGACGTTTTATTAATAAATATGATGCGGAAATCAGTATGATAAAAAAATTTCCTTAACAACTTTGTAAATTTAAGCTTAAATTCCTTATTCAAAGGACCCATTTCAGGTACCAAGAAATATTTTATATCCTTCGGCACTGTAATACAAGGAAGTTGAGGGCTATAAACATTATTTAAGAAGGATCTAATTAGTTTGTCTACATACTGAACAGGAAAACTATTATTGGTAAAGTATGATCTTAGATTATTAAATTCATCATTAAGTAAGGTAAAACTAGAGGTCAAATTATATCCTCTGAACAGGAGAGTTTTAATACAAGACATCTTATAGTTGAAATCAGTAAAACTAAAAAAATTCATGCCCAAACCAGTGAAAGTGGGTTTCCTGTAAACTGATGATTTTAATTTCACATTGTTATTATACAGCCTGAAGATGAGCGTATTGCTCGAAACGTTGCGCATTAAAGAAGACTTTTCATGGCATTTACATTTCTCCTTGTCATTGGATTTCTCCTAAATATATATATATTATATATATATATAATATATATATATATATATATATATATATATATATATATATATCTAGGGTGTCCATAAATTATTCACCCCATTATAAGCCTTAATAAATTCGTTATTATAGGAGCTATCTTAAAACGGTTTGCGGCAATTAATAACACAAGAAATTTTTTTCTTTATTTCGCAGAACATCCACTAAGGGCACAATGGCGACAGTGAAGGAGAAAGCAATGTGTGTGCTGTGGATGTGGGAAACCAAATCTCCATTTTTTTTAACAATGTCGTTTTCAGTGATGATGCGACATTCCATCTGTCTGGTAAAGTCAACAGACACAATTGCCGTATATGGGGATCAGAAAATCCGCATGAATTTATTGAACACGAACGCAACAGTTCCAAGATAAACGTTTGGTGTGCTCTCTCCCATAACCGTGTGATTGGACCATTTTTCTTCCATGAGAACACTGTGAAGGCTACAAATTACCTAGATATGTTTGAATGGTATGCTGCACCTCAGCTTCAGGATATGCAGCCCCGTGTGTTCTTTCAGCAAGATGGGGCACCGCCACACTGGGGATTAGAAGTGCGGAGGTTCCTCAATGAAAAGTTCCCTTCTCGTTGGATCGGGCGAGATGGCCCTATTCCATGGCCTCCTCGTTCCCCGGATATCACGCCTCTGGATTTCTTTTTATGGGGCTACACAAAGGACAGTGTGTATGCAAAGAAGGTTAATAACATCACAGAATTAAGACACCGGATTGAAGAGACATTAGCTTCCATCACGCAAGACATGCTTCTTAATGTTTGGAACGAAATTATCTATCGCCTTGATGTTCTGCGTGCTACCAATGGGGCTCACGTGGAGGTTTACTGAATTAAAATACAAATTTCTTGAGTTGTGTTATTAATTGCCGCAAACCGTTTTAAAATAGCTCCTATAATAACGAATTTATTAAGGCTTATAATGGGGTGAATAATTTATGGACACCCTGTATATGTATATTAGGGTTATGACATTTTTATAACCATGTTCCTGTATCATAAATCGATGAACTTTTGCCCCCTGACAATGAAAATAACAGTTTTTTCGATATATTTTGAAAAAACTTCACCCCAAAATAAAAAATAAAAAATTAATAAAATAATAAATAGAAATTTGCATGTTTATTTCACAATTATTATACATAAACATATATTATATTATACAACATTATACCTATACAATACATATTAATTATACAAATACAATATTATACATTTACTCTATTATTGTTTTAATTGTTTTACTTATTGCTTAAAATAAACCTGTGATTAAGGTTGTCTTTATTTTTACAGTTTACGTAAAGTTCTTGCATCACCTTAATGGCACGTTCCGCACATTGGTTGCTCCTTGGTATAGCTATTGCAGATGGGTCTCTGTTCCAGTGATTTTCCAGAGTATTTAGTGCTTTTCGGTATTGTTGCAAGATATTGGACAATTTATGATAATCATCTTTCTTATACATCTGATTGCTGAACCAATAGTCTGCCCAGTCGTAGGAAATAAATCTGCAAATCTTATGCAGAGACTCTCTTCGTGTTGGTAGAAGTATATAGGTTAGGATTGCTAATATTGCTCTTGAATTCCATCTGGCGTTGCTGATGTTTGGTATTTTTCGAAAATGTACCTTTGGAAATCTGCCATTTTCTTCAAGAAACAAAAAACACGTGTTAAATGAAACAGAAACTTCATGTCATCACGCCATCCTGAACTTTCACAAATCTCTTCCTCGCCATTTTCAAAATTTGCTTTAAGTTCGTCATATTTCTTCATGATGTCTGAAACAAAAGGGTAATCAATGTTTGGTGATGTTTTATTACCTCCAAGTTCGTCATCCATCACCACACGAAGTATTCGGTCCAGTACGTGATGCTGGCAGCCAATGAATTGTGGCTTATCAAGCCCCTTTTCTGCAAACAATCTTTGTAGTCTGACTATAACTCCATTCAATTTTCCTGTATTGACACTTGTTGTATCTGCTACCATCATTTTTATGCTGCTCCATAAGTTATGCTCATCCAGAAGAGCCCGTATTCCATCAGAGATAGTTTCAGCTTTGCCATTTGCCAAACACAACACACCTAACTTGACTTCTGTTTTCATTTTTCAGAACAACCACCTGATATTCCTTAGCATCAATATGTTTACCATCAAAATGCAATGACCAATCTTCTAGTTGCAGCGTTTCTTTCATTTCTTCTTTCAGTCGAACTGCTTCTCTGAACGTTGATTTGTAAATACCTGATTGAGATGGTGCTGGTATATTGATTCCTTCATTTGACAGCTGTTTGCAGACTTTTGCAGCTTTGCTTGTTGATAATTTTTGAAGATATTACTAAATTGGTTGCAATTGCAGTTTTGCTATAATGTCTACGCATTGGCTTTCTTGCGGAAGATTCACAGTCATCTTCATGGTCACTAGGTTCTGTTTCACTCGATATTGCATCACTATCTAACACATCGATGGACTCGATGGCAGAAGAATTGGACGCCACGCAAGTACTGGAGGTTTTCCTTATTCGTTTTGATAGATGGATAGTTTCTTTGCCTGCTAGTTTCTCAGTCACATATCCCACTTCACCTTTGTTCTCCTTTTGCAGATCGTAAAACTTTTTGTCCTCACTGCATAGCCATTGTCCATCTAATTTTGTGATATCAAATAGTTCATCCAGTATTGAATACTTGCCACGCCGTACACATTCATCACATGTCTTCAAGACTTTCTCGATCTTGCTTTGAACAACTTGATTAGACACGTGGGAAATTAAATTTATCCCATAATTGAATGACTTCATTACAAATCACCTTTGCCCGGTCTTTTCTACTTTTTACATTGTTGCCTAGAAACAGGTATCTTCCAGCAATATGTATTTGGAGAGGCAAGCGGCTTCGTTCGAAGGTGTGACATTTCTGATGAGACGTTTCTTCTTTTGTGAGAGTTCTGAAACTGCACCAGATTCTTCGTCCAAGTTTCTTTGCCCTTTTCGCATTCAATAGCACTTCTCTTATGCGACATTGTAAGATAGATAACCTGAGATAAATAAATTCACTTGGAACAAGTACTTTCCGTTAATGATAAATTGTACGTGATGTGTTCTGTTCACCAGCACTGTCTGAGGAGCGAATGCGCGAGACCCTCATCCGGCAACACTTATATAGAGGCCAGAGGGGGCGTGGCTTAAGGCAGACACGTGTATTTCTGGAATATTCCGGAATATTCAAGAAAATACTAGGTAACCAATCTAGAATGGTGCAATGCAGCTGTCTCGAATATACTAATCAGGTGCGGCGCCAGCCTATTTGGCGCCCTTAGCAGGACTGCAGCTGGCGCCCCCACCCGCCTCCCACTTCACGATTAGGTTTGCCCACAAAGTAATCAAGGTACCAAGGTACCATATTGAAGAAACTATTTGCCTTACACTGATTATTTTAATTTGCTAATACATACATTTAAAATTATAAAATCATTTCACAGTTCAAGAAAATGTCAAAACAGCGAGTAAAGCGAGGCATATGTAGTAACAAATCAGAACGCTCAAAAGTGCTAAAATATGCGTGCAAAAAGGACATATCTACTGTTTTTTCCAAGCAAGAAGGGCATATGTCACATAAAAACAGTTATTCGCTTATTGACGACTCCCGGAACTCATATTAAGCCGTAAATAAGCCGAGTCGCTTATTGACGACTCCCGTCTGTGCGCGCAACATTTTTAAATCGCTTATTTACGACTCCCGTCCCTAAAGGGTTAAAGGTCGTGATAGTGAAAGTTCTATAATGACCCAATAAGATGAATAAGTTAATTATGTAAATATCAGTCAAGCTAAACTGGTGTACATACGTCGTACAACCTTTCATCATTTGTCTATGCTTCTCATTCCTTCATTATTTTTTTCATGTTGTTCTTACATAATACTATCAGACGTGCACAGGGCGGGAGGCGCTGGCGCCCCCCAGATCTTTGGCGCCCTTAGCATTTACTAACCTCGCCTAATGGAAGCGGCGGCCCTGATACTAATATACTATATTTGCTTTCGGGGTGACATTTTTTTTTTAATTCTGAAGAATTAGGCCCTTTTTTATTGTTTTCAAGCAAAAGTTCATCGATTGATGATACAGGAAACAATATTTATGACAAAAAATTAAAGTCATAACCCTAATGTATATACAGGGTGTCCGAGAATTATCTGTACAAATTTTGGCTGTTATTAAAAGTCAACCATGAAGTGTAGAAATTCCAGTGTTGTCCCATTTTGCAGAGAATCTCATTAAGTTTTTTCTGATACCAAGTTTTGACAAGTTTTTTAGAAATTCCAGTGTGTCCGAACATTATCTGTACAATTTCATCTTTTAATAAAATTCTTGATAACACACGCAAAATTCTTAAACAAGATTATTTAGAATCTGTATTTTCAAGTTTCTTTTATTAAAGTAACGTTGTTACAAACATTCGATATGTGCAGTGTGCACCATTAGTAATTCGCAAAACATCCAATCGATACTCCAAATGTTGCCATGTACGCTGCAGCATATCCACATCAATTCGCTCAATAGCAGCTGTGATTCTTGCTTTTAAATCATCGTCTGTCTGTCACCCGCGTACATTTCTAAAAAACTTGTCAAAACGTGGTATCAGAAAAAACTTAATGAGATTCTCTGTAAAATGGGACAACACTGCAATTTCTACACTTCATGGTTGACTTTTAATAACAGCCAAAAATTGTACACACTTTTATTTATGTTTATCATGTTTAATGTGTGTTAAAAATGTATAAATTTCTAAATTTTTTTCATAATTTTATTTTCATAATTTTTTCATTATCTGGTCCAATGAAAGACCGTCTGAAGTCATAGAATGGCAGACTCACTCTCCAAAAGTTAACGTGTGGCTTAGAATGACCAAATCCAAAATTTATGGTGCTCCATCTTGTTGAAACACAAGATTATCAAGAATGCCATCATCAAGAAGCTGTGGTTCGAGAAACTGCTGAAGCATATCAAGGTAGACGGTACCTGTTACAGTTGCTTCCGCAAAGAAGAATGGGCCATAAATTTTGGATTTGGTCATTCCAAGCCACACGTTAACGTTTGGAGAGTCTCTTTGCCATTCTATGACTTCAGACGGTCTTTCATTGGACCAGATAATGAAAAAATTATGAAAATAAAATTATGAAAAAAATTTAGAAATTTATACATTTTTAACACACATTAAACATGATAAACATAAATAAAAGTGTGTTTTTAAAAAATTTGTCCGATTTCATTGAAATAGATAGTTAATTCTGGGACACCCTGTATATGATGAATAAAACCACGAAGGGAAAAAGAAACACAAAGTGGTGCTCAAGCGCTTTCGTCTAATGACATTCTCAGGAAAGCGCTTGAGCACCACTTTGTGTTTCTTTTTCCCTTCGTGGTTTTATTCATCAAATATTTTTCACGTGTCACTTTCGTGAAATAATTTTCATTATATATACAGGGCGTCCCAAAAAAATGTATACACACTTTAACAGCTGATAGCTCAATTGATGTTTCTTTCTTTCCAAGTTAAACCCATTAGAATTAATAATGGCAGTCAGACTAAGCTTTGAACAAAGGAAATTCATTCTAAAATGCTACTGGAAGTGTGAAAACGCAGTTGAAGTGCAAAGACAGTTTAGGAGGGAGTTTCAAACAGATCCACCAACGCGATTTACCATCACTCGAATTAGAGATAAGTTTGAAGCCGATGGAACTGTTCAGAATGTCCACAAGAAGCGTTCCGGAAGACCACGGACATCGACAAGCCCCACAAAGCAAGAAAGAGTACTGGAAACGTATCACCAAAGTCCAAGAAAATCTGTGCGGCAAGCGAGTCGTGAGGTAGGAATTTCAGAATCGTCTGTCCAACGCATTTTGAAGCGCTGTCAATGGAAAAGTTACATTCCAAGATTAGTCCATGCTATTAATGAAGATGATCCGGACCGAAGAGTGGAGTATTGCGAGTGGTACTTGGCACGATGTGGATGTGGATTGGACGAAGGGGTTTCGTAGAATACCCTCCGACCAGACCTCACACACTAGACTTTTTTTATGGGGATACTTAAAAGACAAAGTCTACGCTATAAAACCTGCAACAGTCGCTGAATTGAGAGCAGCCATTGAACGAGAATGCACACAAATACCAAACGAAATGTTTCGTGATGTTTGCGATTCCATTGCTTCGCGTTATCAGCAGTGCCTGGACCAGAACGGACGTCAGTTTGAAAACAGGCGTTGACAAAACAATTAAATAATGTCTGTAGATTCTATTACATTTTGAAAATGAAATGTATTTTAATAAACACTGCCTTTATAATATTTAAAGTGTGTATACATTTTTTGGGACGCCCTGTATATATATATATATATATATATTATAGGGTGGAGCGAAAAATACTTTTTTTCTAGTATGAAGTTCTAATAGTGATTAAAGTTGCATTTAGTGGACGAAATATGCCTGCCAAAATATGAGTTCATTTGTTTAAAATTTTCAGCTGCCACCAGGGGGCTAAAGTTAACACAATTTTGTGTAAAAAGGAAAAAAATGCTTCTATTTTAGGTTTGTCAAACTATTATAAAATTTTATCTTAGAATTATCTAATAGTTTGATTAAGATTCTTAAATGATAGGAATTCGTTTTGTAAAAATGCCTTTTCATATGCTTAATATCTTCAGCTGCCACAAGAGCTGAAGTTAACACAATTTAGAGTAACTGAGTCATGTTGAGACTACACTGAATGTTGTGGGGGAGGGTTTGGGGAGGGTTGTGGGGAGGGTTTTGGTGTGAAGGAATTTCTTTCTGTGAGTCATTAGAACAGTGTGTTAACACTTGTCTTCTTAGGTAGTAGGCCTAGTCGCTCAGTTGATCGGAGTTTTTTAATATGATCGGAATATTATAAAACTTTATTTTAAAGTGATTTATATAGAGATAATATTGATTTTATTATAAAATGCTTGTTATAATGTATTATATAATTTTAGTTTATTTATATAATATATTATATATTTATATAATATATTATATACTTATAAAATATATTATATATATTAATTATATAATGTTTTGATGTTACAGGATATTTTGTGATTGTGAATTTTTCTTAAAAATATTATGGCATCAAATACTAAATATAAACATTTCACTAGAGAACATATGAAGTGTGCCATATTTGAAGTACCTTGTGAGATGAGTGATATGCAACTACCAACTTATAACTGCATTATGAAAGATTACCTGTTCACAAAACATTTAGTGAAGGAGCAGATGAATAACAAGGAGCCTTCATTTTCTGAAATAGCAGAGGCAGTTTCCAAAAAGGTAGAAAATATTTGGAAGAAGGCCTCTTTGCCAATAGTTTCACATACACGCGTTTTACAGATGATGCGAGTGTACCATGATAAATACAGGTCCTTATTAAAGCCATACAAGTCACGCAAGGATCAGCCTAAGTACAAAAATCAGCTTGAAGAATTTGAAAACTCTTCAAAATGCACTTTGTTTGACATCTGCACCTGCAAATGTAAGGAGTTTAGGAGATGCTCATGTGAAAAGAGTAAGAAAGTCCCTCCAAAAGAGCAGGATTTTTTAAATGACCAACGAACACGCAGAATAATGGTGATAGGAAGCATTGACATAGCACACACAAGACGATTACAAGCAAGAGAACATCGAAAGGAAATGGAAAAAGCACGTCTGGAATCCTCACAAACAACTAGTGCTGCTATAACCAATACGTCCAACTTACAAATCGAAACAGAGACAAGTGAACTTCAACAACTAGAAGAGATATCTGAAGATAATGAGGAAGATACAACCTCGACTCAATATGTAATATCAGAACAACAGATGCGTGAGCCACTGCCTTCATTAGCAATTACTTGTGATAGATTTAAAATGTCGGACAGAGCTGGGGCTGCTATTGCTTCTGCAGTATTGGCAGATCTTAAAATTGTTACTCCCGAAGACAAAGGGAATATTATAGACAGAAGTAAGCTAAGACGTGAAAGACAAAAACAGAGAAAGGAACTACAACAGATAGGAGAGCCAAAAACCATGCGGGGATTATACTTTGATGGCAGAAAGGATAAAACAATGATTCAAGTCCAGGAGAGTGATGGCTCTAACCACCAAAGAACCAAACGCGAAGAGCATATCAGCATAATATCTGAACCACACTCTCTGTACTTTGCACATGTGACACCTTCCAGTGGCAAAGCTAAATACATTTGCACAGCGCTAGTGAATTGCTTGAAAGAAAGGAATGTTGATATAGGGAACATCGTTGCAGTTGGCTGTGATTCGACAGTGGTTAACACTGGTAGTATTGGAGGCACAATAAGATTACTGGAAGAAGCCTTTAATAAGCCATTGCAGTGGCTGATATGCCTTTTACACCTTAATGAACTTCCATTGCGCCATCTGTTTCATCACTTGGATGGTACCACTACTGGACCAAGAGCATTTTCAGGAGAAATTGGCCGAGCACTTTCAGACTGTGAAAAGCTTCCCATAGTTAACTTCAAACCCATTGAAATTCAAGAGGACATGTGTGAAGTTGATGTAGATGACATAAGTACTGACCAGAAATACCTTCTTGAAATTCACAAGGCTATATCAAGTGGAACATTCTCAAAGAGTCTTAGTCATAAGAGTCCAGGCAATATATCACATTCAAGGTGGCTCACCACAGCAAACAGGACTCTGCGGTTATATGCAAGCACAGAGAATCCTTCAGGCAATTTACAAGAATTAGCTACTTTCATTGTTAGGGTATACGCACCAATGTGGTTTCAGATAAAGCGTAAACCATTATGCCAATATGGTGCTAAACATATGTGGCATATGATTGCAAGAAGCCGGTATCTCCGTGAAGAGCTTAGGAGAGTACATGACTCAGTCATTCAGCGAAATGCATATTACGCAAATCAAGAAAACATTCTCATTGCAATGATAGCTGATGAAAGGGAGCATGTGCGTCAGTTGGGATTTAGGCGTATCATAAAAGCAAGGGCATGCATTCAAGAAACAGATGTTATCAGGTATTTTAAGGTGCCAGAAATAAATTTTTATGCCAAAGACTATACAGATCTCATTATGTGGCAAGATTTTCAGATAGCAGAACCACCGATAACCAAAGGAGTTTCTCTTGATGATATTGAATCATGCATCAAACATGGTACTACTCTTCATTCAGAATTATTTCAGTTTCCATGTCATACACAAGCCGTAGAGATGCGTCAAGCTCGTTACAGACGCTGCTGGATCAGTCTGCGGACCTACAAACAGAGACGGTTGGATTCGTGCTACATTAGAATCAAGGAAAAAACAGCCAAAATTTGACACAAAAGCAAATTACTAAATAGTCTTCAGCAAGAACCCTTTCTAGAGGGAGGTTGGTTGGGGAAAGGGTGGTAACTCCGCTAAGGCACGAAATAACGTTTCTTAACTGTCTCAAGCCAGTATAAAGGAGGAGAGACATCCTAATTTATTACTGTTCCCTTTTTCAAGTAAATACAGAATCATACTTAATTGTCATTTTTAAGTTAACTTCAGCCCTCTTGTGGCAGCTGAAGATATTAAGCATATGAAAAGGCATTTTTACAAAACGAATTCTTATCATTTAAGAATCTTAATCAAACTATTAGATAATTCTAAGATAAAATTTTATAATAGTTTGATAAACCTAAAATAGAAGCATTTTTTTCCTTTTTACCCAAAATTGTGTTAACTTTAGCCCCCTGGTGGCAGCTGAAAATATTAAACAAATGAACTCATATTTTGGCAGGTATATATCGTCCACTAAATGCAACTTTTAATCACTATTAGAACTTCATACTAGAAAAAAGTATTTTTCGCTCCACCCTAATATATATATATATATATATATATATATATATATATATATATATAATATATTATATTAGTGATGTAGCGGATGTCATTTTTTTCACATCCGCGGATGCGGATGTTTGATTTCAACATCCGCGGATGCGGATGTCTACATTTTCGTTATTTTTTAGGATATATTCGAGATTTGTTGTGTTTAACGTATATAATAAGTTATTATATAGAGAGAGCTGTAGCTATAATGTAGTATAATTGATTAATTGTACAATAATTGCTGTACTTTTCTCTGAACATATAAAATAATATCAAGCATCTAACTAATATAGAAATCAATTAGTGAATTCGTCTGCAAATAAATTCGTTATATTTTGTTGAGTTTCAGCCACAATTAGAAACCATAATTGTGTTACCAGGATGCGGGACGTGAACCCAACTCAAATGCACCCACCGACCTCTTTCCCCAACCTCCACCCTTATAGAAAGAGATATTTAATTAGCTTGATAACTATTTATATTAAGTTTAAAGTTTTATTAGGCATATTTATAAATGAGTAATTAAAATAAAGTAAACTAAGATGTTCATCGTTTAATGTTCAAACTTAATTATAGGAAGGTTATGCTTAAGGAACATTAATTTTTCTGCCTTTAAGCACATTAATTTTTCTGCCTTTTCTGCTGCCAGTCTGTTTCTCTTTTCATCATATATTAATCCAGCACTGCTAAATAATCTCTCGCTTGGTACGTTTGTTGGAGGACAGGCTAAATGTTTCCTTGCAAGTTTACTCAAGTATGGATAGATATTCTGCGTATTTTTCCACCAACTAATAGGATTGTCACATGCAGCCAGGCGTTTTTCTTGGTGATAGCTCTCGATCATTTTTACTACATCTTTTGACATCGCGTAGGTCTCGTCATTGCTGCTTGACTCAAGAATCTGAGAGAGAGATTCTGTGATAGATTTGCTTGTTGAAGGTGTTGGTTCTGTCACTGAACTTTTATTCTTTTGGTGGTGGCGAAGCGACAGATTCAAGAGATTGAAGCTCTTCAACTGCTTTTGCCAAGTGATGATTTAACTCGTTCTAATGTACTAGGTGAAAATAACTTAGCTTTGTAACGTGGATCTAAGTAGGTTGCAAGAGAGTAACTTCATACAAGAACAGCCTCTCGTCTTGTCGCTTGCATCACTTTTGCGCACAATGAACTAGTCTCTTAATATAGTAGAATTTGATAATTTCCGCTTATTAATGACATTTTATCTCAACGGTCCACATCCGCACGACATCCGCAGTCCAAAGTGCGGATGCGGGTGCGAGAAAACGTGCGGATTTCCGCGGATGCGGATGTGACCTACATCACTAATATATATATATATATATATATATATATCGGGCTACGTAGTGGCCGATGTCGTAACACCGCTTCTCGGAGATCAGCGAAGTTAAGCGACATTGGGTCTGGGTAGTAGTTGGATGGGAGACCGTCCTCCTGCGCCCAGATTATGTAGCGACCCGTGGTTCGGATCCCACGTAAAGCTGTAGGTCCCCTCCATCATAGACCTTAGATGTTGCGAAAGAGGTTAAACAACCCCAATTAAAAAAAAATATATATATATATATAGTATATATAGGGTGAACCAAATGTAGGTGGACAGTAAATGATAACGTTTATTTTGAGAATACATATTTAATTTTTTGTATACTATAATACAAAATATAATTTAAATAAATTTAGTTAT